>PVJO010026416.1:0-21214 GCA_004026905.1 Hystrix cristata
AAGATTTCCCACCTTGGATGTTCCTGTAAAGGCAGGTGCAGAAAGGGAGTTCTCAGCCTTCTGGGAATATTGAGAGCCAGAGTAGAATAGAGTTTGAGAGTTAAATGAAGTCACTCTTTCCTTAAAATATTATCTTGCAATTTCATTTTCTGCATAAACCTTTTGTTTCAAGAGCAGCAAGGAAGATTTTAACAAGTAGTGTGATAAAACTTAGAGATGGGGTCTTCATTGTCCACTCAGGCTCATTGACAATATTTTCTTTTTTAGAAGATTTGTGATATACTTTGGGAACATTGTTTTGCTACTGTAGGTTGAGACCTGATGCTATTAAAGAGAATGACGAGGTAAAGAAATGCATCTGTATGTCTTCTATAATTGAGCAACTTGATAGATATAAACAGGAAGCATGTTTTTGTTTTGTGGTTTCTTTCAGTACTATGTATTTATTTATGTTTTTGGTGCCGGGGATCAAACCCAGGGCCTTGGGGTTGCGAGGCAAACACTCCAACCGCTGAGCTAACACCCTAGCCCTTCTTTCAGTACTTTAAATGTACTTTGTTAAGTCCCCCTTTCCTGCTTCTTAATGACATGCCAGATAGATTCTATTAGTCTACCACCACATGATCCACTTTAGCATCACAGCTTAAACCTTTAACCTCAGATCTGATTTCAATCTGACCTCAAAGATATGATTGATAGAAGTGGGTTTCTTAGCTGTATAAAGTCAAAAAGAAAGTTCCATAAGGTCATTCCTCAAATTACCACTTCTGTACCTAGAGCCTTCTTTTTCTAAAAGAAGAAAGAGGGGTAGAGAAGGCAAAGACCCCTTTTATGATTAGACCCATGGAGTTACTAGACTGACGCTCATGGCCTTGACCTGGCGCTGTCTGCTACTAGAGCTTCGGCGATGCAGCAGCTCCATATAAGAACTGTGCCTGATTCCCTCAGAGTAATGTTCTACCCCCTGGGACCTTCTTTTGCTAAGGACTCCACATGGAGCAGCTGTGTTTTTATGGGCCCCATCAGTGGCACACAATAGTAACACTTCCTTTGAGTACAGCCTCCATTCTTTGCCCACCGTTAAACTGGACTTTCAGCACGAGGAAGCCAGAGGTCATTTTCTCAGTGCTTTCAGGGACGTAGGGACCAGAAGGGACTGACACCCTTATTTTTTCCTGCACACTGTACCACTGCGGGGCCTCTTCTATGACTGGTTCTAGCAGTCTGACTTATTTCTAACTCTATTCATTGGAAATGAGCATCATGTTCTATGTTATCTTAAGGCCAGCACTTGAGACAGCACAAATCACATTCTTCTAGGAGCTTCTTAAACACCTCCTACTCAAGCCCTTCCATCAGCCTGCTGACTTGCTCAGGTTAGCAAGCATCCAGTTGAAAGTCTTTTGGCTTCAGAGAGATGAGATACGCTCCATTTCCACAAACAGTGGAAGGCAATTTGTTAGTAAGTTCTTTAAAAATATATGGATATGATCCCCAGCACCACAAAAAAACAAAAACAAAAAACAAACAAACAAACAAAAAAAATATGGATATAATTCTGGAAGCTTATTTAGAATGTGAGATGCTTAATGTTTAATTTTTAAGTCATGAATTTGCTGCAATTCTGAAATTATACAGAAGTCTTATTTAAAACTCATTACATTCAGAAATTACTAAATTAGATCAAATTAATCATCTTTTCTAATGGTTTTCATAATTAGTCCTACCTAAAAATAATATAGGATACTCCTGTCACTAGGCTGCAATACATTGAGAGGACGGAATTGTTCGAGTTCAGCAAAGTAGAGAGCTAGTAGTTACCCATTTTAATCAAGAGAAATGCAGGAATAATGCAGAAAAGTTTTAGGCTTTTCTTCCAAGGAGTGAAAAGAACCAGTGCAAATTTGAAGGTGAACACCCGATATTACAAGACCTAGGTAAAAGGCAGCGTAGCTTGACTTCACGGGTGATCGGAAGGTGATACTTTTCTGTGATTAGTACACTTCACGCCATAATTCTAGCTTCAGTAAAATGTTTACTTCAGTTTACTGAACTGAAACATAATTCTAGTTCAGTAAAGCTGCACTGTGCATCACAGTAGACCATACACCTAGACATGCATGACTATTTAAGATTAAAAATTTAGTTTCTCAGTCATAATAATGACATTTGGGATGCTTAGTATTTGAGAGTGATTTGTGGCTGGTTACTGTACGAAACAGTGAAGGAGACCGTTTGTATCGTTAAAGGAAGTCCCATTGGACGGTGTTGCATGCCGAGATTGTTACTTGCTTCTCTGGGAAAACGCAAAAGGGTTCTCTTCTCACTGTGTACTCAGGTCTGCCTCATGTGCAGCTGAAAGGTGATCCAGGCTGGACACAGACTAGAGGGATGCCTTTTCAAGTTTTTATTTTTCCACAACTTAATTTTTGGATAAGTTTTGTTTGATTTAAATGGTTGAAAAGTGAACATGTCTTCTATCATTGGTTGATAATTTGGATCAAACAATCATAAATTAATGTTTGATCGATTTTCTTTTCTTACTGTCTGATAAATTGACTAAATCAGTAGACTAACATGATTGGTGAGTTTTGGCCACTCAAAGCCCTGGCTATTAGCTCTTCAAAATGCAACCATTGGTATTTAGGGAAGCCATAGAAACCCTTGGAATTGGAATCCTATTTGAGAATGTAAACTGACTTACTTATTAGAAATGATTAAATTTTCCAAAGGCAATGTGATATTTACAGAAAAGTTTAATGTGATCTTCCAGATCTTAATTTTGTTGACATTTTTCAACAAGGCTGTGTGCAAATGAAAAAAAAAAAAGAAGTTATATCTTATTAGTCAATTTCACGTAATTCTAATTACTTTTACCTAGAGTATATCTTGTTTAAAATGATAATTAAACTAGGTCAAGGTGAGAAACAGGTTATAGGATAATACATATAGAAGTGAAAACTTATTAGGAAAGGAAAATCCCCAATAAATCCTATCGGTCATTTAGACTAGAGGAAAACATGAATTTTACCTATTGAACATATGTATTCATACACAAACACACATAGGATATATAATGTTTTTTAAAAGAAATTGGTTTTGTAAAAAATCCAGGTTACTGTCTTAACTAGTGTTTTCTGCCATAATTTATGGATTGTTTTATTCAAAATAGAAATGATTTAATGTGGTATTTTTACCATGAAGCACCATCTGTCATTTTTTTCCCCACTTCCTTTTGTTGATTGAGGAAGCACCAGAAATACAGGCGGTAAATATAAAATAATTGTTAAATTCTTAACTTTACTCTTTCAGTCATGGTTTATCAGCTTCACATAGCCGCTCACCATGTTATAGCACTTTTTAACTTCCAGCGCCTCATTGCTTGTCTAACTCATAGGAATCTAAGCAGGTGAGTTGTTAATTATTAATAGCCCTGTCTTTCTAATGATAAGAACCTAATGCTCTGTGCTCACACAGCCAAAATTATGTAGCTTTCGTCACTGCATTCCAACAAAGTGGTCTTTCCACTACTCAGATAGAAGACAAAATTAAATGTTCAACAACAAAATTTGTATCTTCCAACTTAGCATCTTTTTTAGGGTTGTATGACCGCAGAAAGTGCTTATTTCATATAGTAAATCTGTGCCTAAGACCAAACTCAAATGGGGACCAAATTCTTGAGTAGTTAAGGATGGCTTTAATTATTTGGGTTATTTCCTTCTGTGTGGACAAAGGCATCGTGACTTTGAAAGGATGACATCGAAATTCTAAGCCTTTCCTGCAATGATTCAATGAAGGTCACAGGGACAATCACTGTTCTTGGACTCCAGGCCACCTTTGAAATCTCTTTCTCTTTTCCGTTGCTATTTCATTCACCTTGCATCCTTTCCACAGCTGAACTTTCTGTTGGATATCTTCATTCTCCTTCAGGAGCCCAGGTGAAAGGCTACTCCCACTTGAGACACTTATGCCTAAGAACTAGCTTTGGTATATTTTCTTTTATCATCTGAATGAATAAATGCAAAAATTTGGCAGCACAAATGATTCAACTCCAATTAGATGCCTAACATTAAAGCAAAATCCATATGTAAGAGGTCATTAGGAGCAGAACCTTTTAAAGAATATATTTAAATAACTTTTAGTAGATGTGCTACTGGTAAACAGAAGACAAGAATATTCTTCCCCAGACATTGTAAGCATACATCTCATATCTGAAAATCACTGCAGGAATGTGGAAGTGTTACTAGCAAAGTCATTAATTACTATCCTGCTTGCTTTTCTGCTCTGAAAGTTATTCATTCATTTTTCTCTCTTTGACTGACAGGCAGTAATGACTCCAATAAGCTAATGAGACATCTAGTTAAATAAATATCATTTTAAATTAATAATAACATAAATATGATTTTAATGAGTTCCTGTGCTAACAGTTTCCCCACTTACGTGCCGATGTTGGTGGTCTAGCCAGAGGTATGAATGAAAAATTGTATCCAGGTTTGCTAGATGTGTGGCTGAGTTGAATTATATCACCTTTTTATGCCTTGGTCCTTAGGCTCGCTCCATGGAGTTATGTGAAATAGCAGACATTGATATTGTGGTTTTTTTTTAAAGGCATGCGTTATTTATGTGTAAGAAAGTAATATTTTTGCGGTGCCTTGAGAGATCAAACCACAGGCTGTGCACATGCCTGGCAAGTGCTCTATCTCTGAACTATGACATCTAGCCCCCAAATAAATTCTACAACTCTGTGGTGCTGGTACACACTCACATCTCCCTTTATAGCTTTGTTCTCTGCCCTGCTCTACCATATTTCTCTTTCAATTGTTGTTTTCCATTTTCATCCACACATTCCTTAGGAGCAAATTTATTGGGCATCTGTTTTGTGTCAAAACCTGATTCTAGGACAAGGTAGTGATAAAGAAAGCAATGAGAAGTACAGTACTGATGTTTTAGAACACAAAGCAGAGCTTAGCACCTTGAATCTTGAGTAGCCTCCATTTTATTCCTTAAGGATCCAAATGTTAGCTAGCTAAATTAGTAAACAAATATCCACCAATGACTTTCTCTAAATGACCTTTCATGATTAACGGGTGGATTATATTACCTGCATCCTTCGGGGACTGTAGCTCTTGTTATGAAAACTTTGGATGCTTTTGTTAACTTTTTCACCTGGCTTTCAATGAGACATTTTTACCATCTCTTAAAATATTGAAATAGTCTACTCATTTGTTTTATTTACATGAAAGTGTTGTTTTTCTGATTCCAGTAAGAGACTACTGTTGTTACTCTGATCTATAAGTTGAAAGACAGGATCACTTTTTCAAGACACTTAAGGGACATGGGTCTTACAAGAGACAACTAAGTTCTTAGTGATAGAGTCTGGATACAATCTTGTTACCCTCATTTTCTGTCTTATTTTAATGGCCAACAGAGAAGGGGAGTGTGTCTTATCCAAAATCACCTAGCATGTTACTGATAGCTTGGGTCTGTCTCACCAAACACACTGACATTATAATCTACATATGTGAGGCATGCGAACATGTTCTAAGAATTCATGTGCATATAAAAGGAAAATAAAGTGGCAATATATTTAACTTCCTATGTTTCAGTTTCATTCCTTATGAATGTCTAACATATTGCCTCTTGCATCTCATTGATTTTCTACATTAAACTGAAAAAGAAAAAAAAATAGTACATAGTAAGTATTTTCACCCCTGCTTCATTATCACACTGATTTTCATTATGGTTTTAATTTTCTGTGTTGTCAGACATGAGTAATTTCCATTGCTCTTTGAATGATCTTTTTAGCACTTCTCTTTCTTGGAGTCAGAGAACAAACCTTTCATCTCTGAGAAGTTGACTTGCTAATCCCTCAGCCAGTGTATCATTATGATTGGCCTTTGACATGTGAATCATTCTAATCATCAACCAAAAATCCTTTTATTCCACTTACATTGTAATGGTTTTATTCTTGAGCTTTCCTGGCATCAGATTACATGATACAATTACGTTCATCTTCACTGTTTTCTGCAAGGAAGGAAAGACAACAGTTAGACCTCATCAACATCTGGACAATTTTTCTTGGCCTTTCTAGATTGTCGAGGAGTATTGTTTATTGTGTCTTTTAATAGCCGTTTACAAGATTTATCTTTTCTCAGATAGCTAAATATTTCTTCTTTATTCCTAAAACTCAGGCCTTGGTTCTCAGAGAAATCTGTATTCACTCAGGCTGTCTACGTACATTGGCACTCTTTGAAAAGAAGGTGACCTGTGTGTTTGATCTCCATTTGTCTGCTGGCTTCATTAAGCTCTTTGGTATTTGTAGACAGTACTCTTTCTTTGTCCTAACTACCTCTTTGCTTGCAGAAAGGTAAAAATATCTCAAATGTGTAGGACATGTGATGTGATCTATTGTATCATGTCTTATATGAATTGTTATCCTTCAGTGAAATGTTAAGGTGGATGAATAGAACAAGATTGGTAGGAGCACAATTGGGTACATTAAGTCTGTGCTTTCTTTCTAATCATGTAAAACTTCCATTTTAAACTCATAATCACTTATATCCAGGACAGATCTCTGAGACGAGATTATCTTATCCCTTTTCTTCTGTTGCGCCATTTTATAGATAACACGAGACCAAGGAAAGTGAAGTCACATCTCACCATTTGCAGTTTTAGTTAGCTTTGATGACGACGTCAGCTCTTTCTCCTTTGTTTCCGTATCTTGCACATGCTTTCCTTGAGACAAGGATGAGACAAGCTAAATTAGATTATTACTTAAGTCGAGTCTAATTTTTCTGAAAAGCATATCTGTAAAATTTTCCGGAATGAAAACTGGAGTTAGGCTGCTAATGAGCTATTGCCCAGAAATGGAGAAATTAAATGAGGTATGATACTGGATGTGTCCAAAGTGGGGCTGAATAAGCAACAGGACAATTCTGCCAGTGGGCACTAGCACGTTGACCTGTTTGCCTCTTCATTGTAATAACTAGGATTTCCCAAAATGTCTCTCAGTTTTTAGTATATGTGCTGCCGAAGTGAGCACAGTGTCTCTCATTTTTTATGTGTCTTAACTTTTGAGTGATGATATTGGTAATTATAAGTCTCAGGAATTTGGGGAGCATCAGATTTAAAACAGTATTATAAAATGAGAGGTGAAGTAACATTTGTACATTCACAAATTCAGTAAGCATTTATAAGTGATTTTATTTTTGTTTCCCTTTGTGCAGTGGTTTTCATCTACATTGCAGGTGTACTTCTGCGCAGGTTAAAGTTTAGAGAGCAAATAGTAAATAAAATAATTTTAAAAATATATATTGTCGGGTTTAAAGGTAATTAATTCCCTCATGACCATCAGTGAACATTTTGCTTCTAATTAAATGCTTGAAGTATTCTGGTCTTGAAAAAGGTGCACATTCCTCCTAAAGTTGTATGTGTGATTAATTTGCTCAGCATGTCCTCTGATTATAATGCAAAAAAAAAAAGAAAGTGCTCAACTCTTTGTTGTTGGAATGGATGCATTATTGTGGATGGTCTCTGGGGTCTTCTACTAAAAATGTGTACCAAAACTATGAAATTAAATCTATTGACAGCAAATTTGTTGACATTATGGAAGCTAACATTAAAAGTTGTTTCATAGGTTGGCATTTAGAACCCACCAAGGACTTGTAAAGGCCTCAACCCTCTTTCTGTGACTCTCATTAGCACACTGCTGCATTGGTGAGTCTAGGTATTATTGGGATCCCTAGGACAGTAGAGAAACGGAGATTTTCCTTTTCATTTCAAATACAGGGAAAATAATACAGGGAAATACAGGAAAAATTATTATTTTTAGTTACCGTAATTGCTTTTAATGAAAAAATTTTGGCATATTACCATTCCTCAGATTTTCTACTGAATCCGCCATCATATAAGTTATTTTCTATAACAAATGCTTAGTTATTTTCTGGAAAACACACACACACACACACATACACACCCCCACACCCACACACATGCCCTTGCAAATATTGCCTCTGAAAAAATTAATCTATACTTTTACTCTGTACCCCGCTTTCTGTGAAGAATGTTCGATTGCCACAGAAAACTAAATAGATCCAAGTAGGGAAAAGAACACTATAAAATGTTGTCAAATCTACCTTGCTGATCCACATTTAAAGTGCTATACTTGAAGGAAAGTAAAAAGTATTCTATGTGTAATAGGCATTAACTACCAAATATGTTACTAATGATCATTGAATGATGTTATCTAATAAAGTCTAAATATTGGCTAAAAACAGAAGGTGGGATTGTATCTGTATTGTTTATAATAGTTTTCACTTTCAGGGTTTTATGTTTTATTGTTTAATACCATTTCTGTTTAAAGCTGTTTTCAAAGTATTATACAATGTGGTTCCTGCCCAGTGTAGTTGTTACCTTTCTAGAGTCAATGGTTTGCAAGAGAGAAGATTTTTTTTTTTTTTTAAGAGAGAAGATTTAATACAGGACAAGTACAAGTTACAACATTGACACACACAAGCCAGATGCAGGAAGAGTACAGAAGATCTGTCTATGCACTGGAGACCTGAAAGATCCAATCAAGGGCTGTGAGCCCACAGCACTGTCCCATGTATGTCTGTGTTTGCACTAAAAGGCTGAAGAAATCTTTACTGGAACCAGGATACGATGTTTGCAGCAGAGATGAAGACCGGAGCTCGCCTGAAGCTAACAACAGCCATCCCCGATGACAGCAAGGTCCCGATCTCCTACGATGAGAACAGCGAAGTGCCCTTCTGGAGAACCAGCCACAACAGAGCTTCTCCTGGGAACCAGCTGGCGCCTATGTTCTGCTCCTGTTCTCCTTTATGGTGTGTCAACAACAATCTGCAGGTGGATCCTCTACACCCAGAACCACACCAACTCAGTTTAGCTGGGTGTTTCTGTTCAAATTGACCACAATAAGTCCACCACACCCAGGCCATAAACGAAACAAGCTAACAAAAACCAACAACAACTACAAAACAGCACCCCCCAGAAAAGCTCAATACTTAGGTACGGTTTTCAAAATAGCATTTTGCTGTCCTTTAAAATTAATGTGCTCTGACTTTTCTCTTTGATTTTGTAAATGGTAATACTTTAGCTGAAATAAAGCGAGTCAAAAATTAAATGTAAGAGAATTTGTTTTATTCATGCTCAAATTAAATATTTAAGATACCGGTGTTGAAATAGGTATGTAGTTGCTGGGTTCTAGAAGTCGTATGTGGGACTCAACACCCATCTAGCTCTTCAAGACAGCCACAGTGGAAAGCAGAATACGTGGTAGAGACACCTCTCTCCATGGGACTCTAGACTGTATGAGGGCTTTCGGCATTAATCTTTTACCTCATCCCTGCACAATGTTTGATCTAAGGCAGGCATTCACTGAATCCTTTCATATAATTCTTTAGCTTTAAAAACTAACATAAGTCGTGTTATGAATACTTTAATGTTTTATTGGTTGGAAAATACATCTCATATAAAAATAATCAATTTCCTTATTTAAAAACATGAATGTACATAGTTTTTGTAATACCTTACATCATTATTTAATGCATACTGGAAAGAGACTCCAGAAGGTTCCTAGTATTGTTTTTAAAAGGTGCATTAATAAAGGTATATTTTTATGATTACTCTGTTGGGAAAAATGGCACATACTTGGTATATAGAAATGTGATATTTATGGGTAAAAAAGAGTAATTCTGCCAGGCATCTAGTATTTTATTTTTAGGATATCAAACATTTAAATGTGCAAGAGCAATCTCAACATATGCTGAAATGTTTAAATTTTAAAAATTTATTACAATAACAGACACATGGCCAGTAATCCTCTTCAAAACACTCCCCCTTGCTTCAAACACACTTTTGCCACCCTCCTGGCCACTTTCTGAAGCAGTTCTAGAATCCTCTTCTGTGTCTTTACAAGCGCGATAAAAAACACAGTGAACGCTGCTGCTGAGGGCCGTGCAGTGGAAAAGCGGGCTCATAAAAACACTGCAGTGTGTCCCCATCCAGCGTATTCACCGAATTCAGCACCGTGTGATTTCCTGTTATTCCCCAAAGTAAAAATCACTCTGCAAGGTAAAGGTTTAGACTCTATTCAGGCAGCCAGGACAGTGCAACTAAGGACATTCACTAGATTAAGATTCCTGAACTGCTGCAGAAAGTGACAAGAATAATGGGATCCATGTGTTTGAAATGGGAGGAGGGAGATTAATGGCAATGTGTCTTTTACTGTAATGGTTTTTTAAATGTATGCATTCACCATATTTTTCGATCACACTCTATTGAAACTAAAGCCCAGGTGGAAATGTCCTGATGTTTAGAGCTGTGGAGGAAAACTTTATCTGGAGTAACATGAGTATCACCTAGACTGTGGACCTTGCTTTCAGTTTACTAGTGAAGAATTGAGTATCTCCTCAACTGCAGATCTTTCACCCAGCCCGATGCACTGCTTCAGGCTAACAGCAGGTGCCTGTGGGCAACTCTGTCACTCACAGGTGATACCTGCTTCCTTTCTGGGCCAGTGTGCTGGACAGTCTTGGTGCATTTTTGAAGCCCAGACTTTGACAGTTTGGGCAGACTACAAGATAGTCATAATGAGCTAAATTTCTTGTTTATATTGTATACATTTCTGGTGTATTTCAGTGGATTTCTGCTTCATATAAGTGAATTCTTTGAAATAATACAAAACTACACATTCTATAGAAAGTGCAAGCACATTTTAGAATTCTCAGCTTTATTATGTTGGAGGCACAAATACTCGGCTACATAAGTTAGGAAGAGTGGGGATTGTTCTAGATGGAAGACTTCATTTTTCTTTTTTTCTTTCCCCCACACACTGCACACAACTGCTGGCTAGGTATATGGCATTTGGCAGAAAGAGAACTTGAGAAAGACCAATGCCACTTACTCACAGACAAGTCCAGGCGCACGAGGCTAAGCCAATGCAAAGTATTTTGCCTGACAGACCGCCAGTATTCCTGGGAGTCACTCTAGTGTTATGTTAACAAATTATAGTATTTGGATTCAAAATGTCTGAAAAGGAATGAGTAACATTAGCCCTTTCTCAATATTTAAATATGTTTCACCATGGATCGTGGACTCATCCCAAGATGAGTAGAGTTGTGCTATTGACCTAGTTGTGTTGAAATTGAAGATGACGTAGAACATGAGGTATATCGTGGAAATTTTATTTACCTCTAACCAAGATAACCTGTAATCTTAAAAAGAAGGAATGTTTTTGGTAAAAGAATATTTAAAAACTGAATCATAATGCCAGGACTGCTCATAAAGACAACTGATTGTGGGAACCTGACTAGAAGAAAAACTATTGAGCGGCGGGTCCTTTATTCTGTTCAAAGGAAAACAAGCCCCTTACTGAGTGTTCAATGCGGCTCACAACAAGATGGTGATAGTAGCAGTATCGAATCCAAGGCATAAGGGTTGAAGTTGTCCTCTTCTCAGCTCGGCTCAGATTGTGTCTAAAGATAGACACTCATTTCTCGGAGTTGTATTTTCACAGGGACATTGCCAAGCCAGAACATATGTAGCACAAGGCAAACAAGACCATGCGGTATGTCCAACCGTATCATGGGGAAATGACTGAAATATTTAGAACATTGAAGAATATAAATGGCACCGATGAAAGCTTTTGTGGTCCCTGAACGATGTAAGTCTTGGGAACCCAGATGATCCAGACTAAGTTTCTAGGTTTTCTGGATAAAATCTCAGCCTGCCCTAAATATCCTACTTCCCAATAGGACAGTTCCTACAACAAAATCTAACATATCTCCGCTCAGTGGAGGCGCTAATACTATTGTTGGTATTGCTATTGAAATGATAACTATATTCTCATTAAGTCCATTTTATTGGCAGCTTTATGATACATAATGCTTCCTATTTAAAATGACAAACATCTAGATGCAGTATGTATAGAGCGCCATGCTATAGATAGACTGATGTTATGTGAATAAATAATAGTTACAGACATTCATAAATGCTTGTGAAACCTGCATTTAATACAGCACTGTAAATTGTAGATGCTGTGTTCATTCTGGAATGGACTTTTAGAAAATAACTTCCCCACTCAGGGCCTACTTCTTTGTAAAACCAAATGTTCTACCCTTTAAGTTTGAAAACACCGTCATTCCATGATCCCAGAAAATAAATGCATAGTGTGAGTGTGGAAAGCGGAAAACATCATTGCTAATTTTAATGAAAACCTTTTGTGAATGTGCTCTTTCTTATGCCTGTCTTTTTAAGGTATAATTTATTAATTTTGTTATGTATAAGTGTATGAGTATGTGTAAACATAAGAGACAATGAAGGGGAGAAAGAGAATTTTTTTTTTTTTTACCTAAAAGTAAACAGTCAGTAGTTCAGTATTTCCATTTTAGTCCTCTTGTAAGAAGGTTATGAGACCAATAATCATCTGGCTTTTCCTTTACTGAGTAAAAATTTGAAGAGCAAGACTCCCAGCCGTAACTTCATAGAAACTCACTTAGTATCCAGCGAGGAGGTATTTGTATCAAATGGGGTTGAAATATCATTTCACCCGAAGTTTATGTCAAGGCACAAGATTGTACCAGTACTGAATACTCAGTAGGCTGAGAAGACACTCAGTGTTATCCCGCATCCATGTGACAACTACAGAATAAAAAGAACATTTAAATTATTTAATATAATTATCTTAGTTTCTGGGGAACATCTTCCCACCTTGTTTGTACATTTCTCTGTATGTTTGCTCTTTGTTTAGGGCTTCACTATTTTTTTTTTGAAGGCTGGCATGGTTTTAGCGTAGTTTTGAATTCACAGACAAATTGAGAAGAAGGTACAGAGACTTCCCAAATGTTTCCTGCCCAGATACTCACACAGTCTCCAGCGTTATCAGCATTGCCCATCTAGAGTGGTGTGTTAGTTATAATGAATGATCCTACATGGATGCATCTTTCGTACTCAAAGCCTTCAGTGTACATTAAGGTTCACTTACGAAATCATTCACAGTATTTTTATTGCCCTGAGAATCCTCTGTTCTCTGTGTATTCATTCTGCCTTCTCTCTAACTCTTGGCCACCACTGATCTTTCTTCTGTCTCCAAGTCTTATAGATCTCCATTATCCTACTTATGAAAACAAGTCTCCACATTACATCATGGTAATCACCAATACTAGAAGTACCAACGGGCAAGATATTCCTCCAGAAAAAAAATTGTTGGGCTATCATTACACTGATCTTGTCTAACTACACAAAACCTATTATTCCTTTCTTTTCAGTTCACACTTACAATAGCCTAAAGAGAAAGACAGAAATAATGAATGCTTTTTGGAAGTGGCCTTCATTTTTTAGAAAAAGCAGCACTAGTGATAATTACTTGCAAGTACATGGTACTTTATAATTTATGAGAATTTCACTAGTGTGGCCACATTAGTATTCTGATGTGTTTAATGGGAAAATACTGACCTACCAGGAATTTTGGATAGTCTGATGAGAGTTAGGATTAGAGTTTGTCAGACTATAGGAATCAAAATAGTTTGTGTGAAAAAATATCATAACTCTTTTGAAGAATTAGTTAAATTTTTTCTAAAATGTAGTTGCTTTAAAAATATTTCCAACAATTTAATCACTTGACCTTTAAAATAGTTCTTAATACATATAGGGATTTTTTAAACATTAAATTTGCATCAAATGCAATTTGGTGCTTTTTTTTATTTGCTTGTTATTAAAATATGTATTATTTGTATAATAGCTCCAAAGCTTTGAGCATTGTATTCGATCCTGGAAAAAATAAAATAAATATTTTATTTATAAAAATACAAAGTTTAGGCAACATAATTTCAATGTTTTTTCACCTTCCTCAAAACTTCTGTAAAAATAAAAGCCCTGTTCGTTAAGTCTCATGAACTTTGTACATACTTTAAGTCTCCCTGAGCTTCCTTCAACTTGTCCTCATCTACACTAAAAAGAGCAAAACTTCTCCTGACTTCCCATGTTTGCCAGGATTCCTCTTCTCCTTCCCTTTTCCTGACTTTCACACACAAAAGGTCTTAGCACAACTTGCTCGCTGCCGTCACAAAACACCTCAGATGAGGGGTTTAAAAAACAGAAACCTATTTCCTAGCCGTTGTGGTCCGGAAGTCCAAGAGCAAAGTGGCAGCAGGGCTGGCTTCCCCCGAGGCCTCTCCTTGCACACAGACGGGCACCTTCCTGCTGTCTCTTCACGCGGTGATCCCTCTGTGCCTGGGTCACCCTGGCTTCTCTCTGTGTGTCCAGATTTCCTCTTCTACTAAGAACAGTCAGGTTGGATTTAGAGCTACTCTAACGACCTCATTTTAATGTAATCATCTCTTTAACTGTCCCATTGGGTATCTTGTACCACCCAACGGCGCTGCCCCCTGCTGCCGTGTTGGACAGTCGTTCGTGTATCATTGTGGTTCAGAGCTGCTGGCAGTGAGACATGCAAATGATGACCTTGCGTGAATGTGTTAAAGGCCTTGTTTACAAATGCGCTCAGCTTCTGGGCTCCAGGGATTGAGGGCTCCAACGTATTATATATTTTGTAAAAGCTTAAGACACACCTCAGCCCATAACAGAGGGCAGAGGGAAGA
The DNA here is from genome assembly GCA_004026905.1 of Hystrix cristata. Classification (NCBI taxonomy): domain Eukaryota; kingdom Metazoa; phylum Chordata; class Mammalia; order Rodentia; family Hystricidae; genus Hystrix; species Hystrix cristata. The sequence continues at coordinate 14,619 of PVJO010026416.1, forward strand.
AAGAAACTGGCCAAATTTACGTTTCGTAAATCGAACCCAGACACGAATGAATTCAATAACAAGTTTATTTCTCTTTGTACAAGTCGAATTTATTGAAAAGTAGGCCTGCGTCTCTGAAGAGAAAGTCAGCTCCGTAGAGAGGACCCATTCATGTGTCTTTCTCTGTTGGGTCACTGTGAGTGTGAGAAGTGGGGTAGAAAAGCAAGCAGAGAAAAGAAGGCGTATCAAAGTGCCCTTCAGGTATGTCCAGCGTGACAGAAAATGTCACAAAACCAAGCCTCAGAAAGCCTACAAACTGTTAGTTGGAGTGCACATGCTCAAGAGGTTTCTCAGACGGTAATACAACAGAGTCCCAGGTGAGTCCCCCAACTTCAGTGTTAGCAAGCCCTGGATGCTGGGAGGGGAACCTAGGGGATGAAACGCCAACTAATTATCAGATGGGGGAATGAAAAGTCGGTGTGGCCTGAACTTCAGACTTTTTATGACCATTTGGAAATCATATTTCTCTGTGAAACTTGAAGAACGTGAAAACATCATTGAGGTTCAAGGAAGCCTATGTGTGGGTCATGCTGGGTGGTTACCAGTGTTTTTTCCAAAGCACACGGGATCCCGTGGCTTTTTTTAAAGTCTTTTATCTAACGAATTGTAAAATAAGTATAATGATTCAAGTTTTAAGTGTGATAAAACAGGGGTTCATAAAAGTGAAGAAACTTACTAGTTTTTTAACTAACAAATGGCAGAGGCAGAACTAAAACAATGTTTGGGATCAGAGCTCTGTGTTTCCTTTCATTTTAACTCTTAGAAAAATGTATTTAATCCAGGTAGTAGATAACGTACACTGATGTCTCAAACCCTCACTCCTGAAGCTTATTTCTTAACTGTTCACTACAGTTTTCGAAAGACCAGTGAAAAGAAATAGAAAAAGGAATCTGGAGACCTACAGTTGGCCTTTTCTTGGCGACACCAACTCAAACCTGTGGGAACCAAATCGCCGCTTTGCCACCTAGTGGCGGCCTTGCCTAATTGGAGGCTAAGTATCACCTTGGAAAAACAATTGAAAATTGAAAGACAAAAGCCGTGCCTAGAAATGCCTCTCAAACCCTGGGCCCTGGAGGGAGACTGTCTGTGTGTGCGCTCAGGCCCACTTGCCTTCCTCATCTCCTCTCCTCTTCCTCATCTCATTTCCTTTAATGGTCTTCAATTCCTTGACCTCCCAGCCAGGAAGGACTCCTCAGTGTGGATGAAAATTTACTAATCTTCCTTTCCCTTCTTTTCTTTTTCTTTGCCATTCTATTTTTTCATTCTTTTATTTTCTCTCCTTCTTTCTATTTTTCTTCTCTTCCCTTTCCTTCACTTAGTTTCTACCTCCAAAGATTTTATTCGTACTCCAACTACAGCCCCTTCCTGACCCTGGTTCTCATTCAAGATGAAAATTTAATCACTCAATCTTACTCCTTATAACAACGTAAATTCTTCATTTGCACGGGCTGTTTACCAGTCTCTACATCATTAACCATTGAGAGCAGGGACAGGATTTAAATGTTAGCTGGAATACTACACAGATCCTATTATTTAATTTAATTAATTTATTTATATACTTATTTTTTGGTACCAGGGATCGAACTCAGGGCCTTGTGCTTGCTAGGCAAGCACTCTAACCACTGAGATAACTCCCAGCAGATCATATTATTTTAATGACTACCCAGGATTTAAATACCAAATATATTATTTTATCAACATCATACTAACTTTCTTTTTTTTCTTCCTACCTTGGCAGTCCTGTCTTTAGCTGATTCGCAGGTAAAATATTTATGGAAAAACAGAATACAGGCAAATATATCCTTACTTATAGTTTCGTTGGTGTACTTACAAGAAATTATAAGATATATTATAAAAATCTTTGCCTTTGTTCAAAAGTGACTGACTATATGTAAAACTAAAACTTGTCGAGTCTAGCATAATATCTCCTTCACATATTGTTCTGCTCTCCCACACAGTAGTTTTAAATACAGCTTTTCAGAAGTCTAATGCTAGAAATTCGCATGCTGATTCTATTGGGGAAAATGGTCAGATTCTATTCATGCTGAGCAGAAGCTAAATTGGTGAGGTGCTGTGACACTTTACCACTTGGCTTTAAGTTCAGAGAACAGAATCAGTATTAAATGTGGCTTTCAGTCGTAGGTCTTTCTCTTTTATAACATGAAGGGATCTGGTTTAGAAAAATTCCGTGTTGCCTCTTCATACAGCCACTACTAACCCGGAAAAATGCTAAGGAGAAAAGATATTTAAAATCCCAAGTTGAAAAAGTATCTTTTTTTTTTTTTTTTTTTTTTTTTTTTTTGTGGTGCCGGGGATCGAACTCAGGCCCTTGTGCTTGCAAGGCAAGCACTCTAATCACTGAGCTAAATCCCCAGCCCGAAAAAGTATCTTAAAAGAGAAAGTCTATCTTTGAGCATGTTGTCGTATTTTAGAGACAAGAAAAGCAAATACTAATTGCTTATCAACAATTGAACCCCTGACTTTGAAACTCAAACTGTGGGCAGGTAAAAGAATTTACAGAAAAAGAGACATGATTCATATTAAACAATACTTTTTTAGATTTTTTTTGAGAACTCCATTAAAGTTTTTATATATATTTTCATAGAGGACATAGAAGTTAAAATAGAAAATGATCCCCAATTGTTTCCTTTTCAGAGAAAGCAGCATTCCACAAAATGAAACTTAAAAGAAGCCGAACTGGTAGTTTTTGTGGTCATTGATCTGAAGACGAAATTGATTTTTTATTTGCCATTTCCCTGAAAATGGCTTTACTATAATGAATTCATAAAAAATGAAACTGATAGACTTTTACTAGTCAGCCTAATATGTGCAAAACTGTAGATGTGAATAAGTCATGTACATTTCACTAAGTAATTATCAAATAGCATTTTATGTCTTTGTGTAAAGTGGTGGGGTGTGTAGACACGAACCTGCCATTTTTAGTATATCAAAACAATGAATTTAGTGTTAAATGATTCACAAGTAATTTTCTAAGTGTTCACATCAGAAAAGAAGCATTACATATTCCTTGTATCCTTCAAGACCCAGACTACCATTTGTATGCAAATACAATACATGTTAATAACTTTGATCCAGTTGAAGTATATTTGTATTTCTGCATAATTGGTTCTCAATTCAAGAAAGAAATAGTATTTCTTATAGACACTCAAAAGGAAGTCATTATCTTTGTAAGCTTACATAGAATATGAAAAGGATGTTGATTCCCACCTATGTTTATTCCGTGATACTAAGAATGTATGCTTCTGTTTATATTTTTTAAATGATTATTTCTCTTTCACTAACAAGGAAATATTTTTAAAACAATAAATGGTTATTGCTTTTTAGACTAATGATCCATTGATAGGTGTAACTTTTACATTTTAATTAAAAATACGTATGCTAGTAGTTAGGCTTTAAATGCTAGTAGTTAGGTTTAAATTTGGAATTCTGCTGCTGTTTGGTTTAAGGGAAGCTGAGGTCTGGGAGATCTCTCCACTAGGCCCAGTGAACCATTACGAAAGCTATTTCATCATACTATGCTAAAAACTTAGAACAGGTTGGATTCATCCATCTATTCACTCATTCACGAACACCTTTGGGAGGGGCTGCTAGGTGTGAAATGCCATGCAAAACTCAAGAAGAAACAAGATAAAGATCATGGTCTCAAACAAGTGTCCCTGATGAAGTTGTGAGTGCAACTGCATATAGTATGTGTTATAAAGTCACCGTTACATCAGCAGACCCACAGATGAATGACTGTGGGGGGGGGGCTCAGAAAAGGAAGAAATGATTTTTGGATGACAGATCAGAGGCTGTGTGAAGAAAGTAGAATTTAAATTAGCACTTTAAAAGTACACAAGATCTGGATTTGCAGGTAAAGGCGGCAGCACAAGAAGAGCAGCAATGAATGAAGCACGTATGCAAATTGTCACAGAATGTATGAGTGATGAAAGGTGTATGCTAAATAGCCTCCTAAGATGGGCACACGTGTGTGAGGTGATTTAGCAACCTTATGATAAAGAAGAGAATGTGACATACCATTCATGAATGAATCTTCTGCTCATGGATCTACAATAAAACACTTTGTAAGTGAGAAGATAGATGATAAAATGTGCGTGGAGAATCAATTTATCTGTCTACCATTTTTACAAGGTCTAAGAGGATACTTCGAGTAAGAGACATGCAAACTTTTAGTTTGATAGACAAAATTGCGCTAAGATCAAGTCGCAAGTCTTGAGTCTGAATGAATCAAACTCAAAATACACATTAATTGGATCAGTGGTTAACAGTACAACTAAGTTTTACAGGGGTTGGGCCTGCCCCCGTTCTTTCGTTCAACATTCTCATTGTCAGAAATGTCCATTTCACTTTGAAAAACACAGTATCTTCTCCATTTATCTTCCCTAGTTACGGCCATCCATCAAGCTCACTCTGATTTTAACGATATCTTTGTGGAAAAGATGACCTTTTTTGACTTTGCCTCCTGTTACACTATGAATGCCTACTTTGTGAAATTCCAAGACTAAAACACTGCTCTACAACCACACTTGCTTGAAATGAAATGTATTTGCAATAATAGTTAACCTTTTGAATTAATTGAATCACATTGGTCAAAGTCATCTAACTGGTGGAAAATATGCGAAATTGTAAGTGCAAACCTGCTTGACAGTCCATTTTTAATCTATGAAAGAGCATAAACCAGAACCAAAGCATCCAGCATGGCAGCTGAGAGCAGATCCCCGGGCTGGAGATGGGGATTCTGATGTCTCCTTTTATCTGATTGAGTGACCTTCCTCAGTTCATTTCCTCCCCTCGCTTGGTCTTCCTTTGTCACCGGTGAAGTGGACAAGCAGACTGCATGTTTGCAGCTCTGAATTTTAAGGATGTTCCTAAGAAGGATAAACTTAAGAGCTTCCTTTGCTTTTAGCACCTTTTATGAAATAAACAATTATGCTTGCGATCTCTTCATTTGAATGATAGTATGTCCAAAACACAATAGAAGTAAGTGGTATTCCATAACACGGGACTTAGAGAGAAGCACACAGTGAATGGGGTTTACTTTCTCTCTTTTCTTTCCTCTTTACTGGTGAACAGTGTTTTCTTTGAATTCCCACTTGAGGCCTCATCATCACAGCAAGAAGCGTTGCAGCAAAGATTTTTTTTTAAAAGAACACAGCTCCAGCTTTGCGGTTCCATCAGGGCTGTGTGTCTAGCGGATTACCCCTTAGGCTGTGGAAATGAAAGTCACCAGTGTGACAGTCCCTGGAGGCTTGATTGAGGCTGAGCAGAACAGACCTGTGAAATGTGGGTTTATAGCACTCCTAGGAGTACAAGACAGAGCTTGGTCTACTCATTCTCTTAAAATGCCTGCAATTTTCCTGGATTCCTTTGCTTTGCCTTTTAAAAAACTCAATATTGCCTTCATATTAATATAAAGGATCTGTGATGTCTGCGATATTTCACAGCAACATCACAGCCCTCCTGCCTCCCAGGTGCCCTGTAGTCCTAGCCCATCACAGCCCACACTTCTCACTCTTGGACCATTTCAGTGGCCCCCCGCTGAGAACTGTTCCAGTCACTCAGCACTACAATCACTTCCAGGAAAACGATGCTTCAGTGGAAGTGTAATTTAAATCCAGTGAGCAGGCGAGTAACGCAACCGAATTCTGGAGTTGTTTCTCCTCAGTTCAGGGCTGCATAGTTATATGCCATGTCTACACTGACGTTTTGCTCCCTGTAAAAAGCCCTTGACTGGATTTTCACAGGTGAAACATGATTGCCTTTGGAAAACACACAACATTCTGTAGAGCTTTGCTTATAAATTTCGGTAGTAGAGGAGGAGACATTTTGGAACACACTGGATGTTGAGATTGATCCAGATCATGGAAAGTAATAAAAACGAAACTAGTGGATTGCAAATAGGGATGAGTTTTGTTTTTTTTTAAATATATATCCTTTGTATTGAGGTCTAAGTTTAATCTGGGGACCTAATCAGTAAGATACAGAAGATGGGTAAGTAGACAGGTTTACCCTCATTTCCTCCTTCACTCAGCTAGTCCATTTTGGGGTTGTTTTCTTCATGGACTCTTCCTTGATCTCATTTCAGTAGTTTTTCACAAGGAACTACCATTTCTTTTAAATTTATTAGTACACATATGTAGTACATACTGTTCACATTGCTTGCGTGGAGTTGGTACATGTATACGACATATCCTGATTCCCTTTTTTCATGTCTTTCCCCCCTTCCATCTCTTGGTCCCCCTCCCTTTTGAGAATGATCTGTCTCCCCATTTCCTTACATATTCTCAGAGTCCTTGTGGCATATCCTCATGGTTGTAGTCTTGAGGATGTTGCTTATCTCCTCAAGTGTGAGTCTGAGCGAGTAAGTTTCCATTTCAGAGCCCTCGTTTTGTAAGACACGTATATGTTTAAACTAAACCTGTTTTCATAATTGTACACTAGACGTCTGCAGGCCATATGTAGCTGGTACACAAATTGGACTTGACCCCACATTTCATTACTTGAAGTATTAATGCATATGCGCATAGAGAAAATAA
>PVJO010026417.1:0-21149 GCA_004026905.1 Hystrix cristata
GGTAAAGTGTAGTTACACTTGTTGCAAATAGGGAGGGGTGGGTGAATGGAAGGGAGGGGAGGGGAAGGGGGGAAGAGGGGGGAAAACCAAGATGTATCATGTACAGGTACAAAATAACCATGTTGATTATGATCATTATGTATGCAATGTACCAATACATGTTCTTGGTAAAAAATAATAAAAAAATTAAAAAAAAAAAGAAAGTAATTGTTAATTGCCACTAGCAGTGAGTCCCAAATCAGATTGCTTTGCTCTTGTTTGTTATAGGTGATTAGCCCTTTCTTAGGGCCTCTTGTCATTTGATTGGTTGCAGCAGTGTGAAATACAGGAATTATTTTGGCACTAGGGGAGTGAAGCAGGAGGGTAACCACTGTAAGACCAGCCTGGGCTACACAGTGAGTTTGATGGTAGTTCGAGCTTCATTAGTGAGACCCTGTTTAAGGAAAGAAAAGACTGGTAGGGGCATGTGGTGTTTTGACAGAGCACTTGATTTAGACAGATGCCTTGCCTTAAGTTTGGATTATTTTGCTCGTGAGTTAAGTCATATATAATACTATACCTTTTTAAAGTGCTTGTCAGAATCTATTGCTGCTGTTGTTGCTTGCCTATAAACATTTAAATGATTTCTTTTAAATCGGTCAGTCCAAGATTTGAAAACTTACAATGAACTGAAAACCAAGCAGAGGGAGGGGGGAGAAATATCTTGGGTTAATTGCTCTGAACAGTGCTTTCTTACATCCTTAAAGTGTGACTTGCAGTGAGTACCCAGGTGTTACACCTTTTGTAGACCCCTATCCCCACCCAGCCTTTGGGATAACTCTTGGCTTATCTGAGTCAAAGTAGGCAAGTTCTAAAGTACCTAGAACAGAGCAAAAAGCAGGTGGTTCCTTCTCAGTCTGTTTTTCATTGTTTCTAGTTTAGAAGTTGAAGGTGAGGTTTAAGTAGTACAGTTCCTTTCAGAGGTGAAAACTGAGTCTCAGAAGTATTATCAGCTTAGGCTTTTTGCTGCTTTGAGCTTTGAGTTGTTTTAGTGAGGAAGGTTTGACGAGCAAGGGTATTTGCACATTCTTCTCCTAGGAATTAGAATATTTAACTGAGCCAAGTAGGTGTAACCATGCTTTTCGGAATGTGCTGAGTAGACTGCATAATTTAATGGATCTTTTGTTAGTAGATTTGCATGCAGCAGGCAGTGGGAATATGTAGGATTTATGACATGGTATCAGTTAAATTTTTCTACTCTAATTTTTCCTTCAATTTTTAAAATTAAAAAAAAATTATCTGGCAGCCCACAGAATTGTATTTCAGAAAGTCACACCTTTTCAAGCCACATCCAGTCCAAGGCTAAGCTTGTGTTTTTGATAGCTGTTTCCATTTGGTGCTGCTGAAGAATCTTGGGTTTCTGTTGCTCTCTTAGCACGCTGATCATGTCCAGTGTTCTGGTGGCTCCCCAGACTCAGTGCCCATCTTGGCACAAACCCGACTCCAGGGTATCACATACTATAATTTAAAGCGAATCTTCAAACCAGTGTCTCTTTCATCAGAGACATTATGTCATAGCCTGCATCTGGCAGCACTGTATAAACTATTGTTTGCAAGCTGCTGACAGATTTCATCTGGACATTTGTGGAGGTGGTTCATTTGGTTGTTCTCATTTATTTATATTTCTTAATGAAAATCTTGAAGCAATTTTTCTTAATTACTCAAGTTTAGTATTTCACATCCAGCACCCCTAAAATTTGTTCCTTGCTCCTGTTGTTGCTGTGTTAAGAGTGCACTGGTTTGCCCTCATTTCCTGCTATCTAGAGAGCAAATGATAAGTTCTCAAGAAATTGTCACACAGAGCAAAGTGCTTTACATCTATCAGGGAAACTATCTCAGTCATTTTATTTTGAATAACAGTTCTTTATGATGGCCTATTACAGATTGGAATGATTTTATTCTTTGCTGGTTTTAGATATATTTAGAATTCACTAGTAGAAATAAGTTAAAATGGCAACGGCGTTTAACATTGATTTTTGTAATTTTTTCTTACAATTGCAAGTGTGACTATCTTGTGGATGTAGCTCAGTGGTACAGTGCTTGCCTTGCATGCAGGAGGCCCTGGGTTCTATCCTCAGCAACCCGCTGGGTATAAAACCCCATCACATAAAAAACAAAACAAGAGCTGGGCGTGGTGGTACGTGCCTATAATCCCAGCACTTGGGAGTCTGAGGCAAGAGGATTGCTGCAAATTTGAGGCCAGCGTGGGCTACTGCCAACTTGAACTGCATAGGTAGACCCTGTCTCAAAACAAAACAAAACAAAACCCACAATAAATGATTGTGATGTGGAGAGAGAGTGTGTGTGTTTATCTGTCTGTCTGTCTGCGTACACTCATGCATAAAAATCAAACGGAAAAACCAACCTATGTGACCAAATAGTTCTTTCTGACTTGAGATAGCGGTATCAAACACACACCCTTACCTCAAACAGCTGAGAAGTAAAGATGATACATTGTGGAAAACTGAGTTTAGACTGAAGAAGTGGTATTACTGATGAGTACATTGGTAATGGAGATGCATGTGATGAAGCTCTGAAAATAAACTGGCTTCATGACGGGGGAGAAAACAATCTTTCTAAAATCTTCTAACATGAATTTAAATATATGCTCATAAATTAAAAATTAAATACAAGGAAATGTTTCACTATTTCATCTGTATTCCCAAATATTTGTGAAACATTGGGAGCAGTTGCCAAATGTTTGTAATTTGCAAAAGATCACATTGTCCCCTCTCTGCCTAGAAGGGTCTGCCACTTACTCTGTCTTTCGGGATTCTTGTGCCGATTCAAACTCTATCATCACCTTCTCCCATGTCAGCAGTGCTACCCCTTTTACTCCCCACTCTCAGGTAAGATCACTACCTTTTTCCTACTTCCTGTAACATCTGGTGAGAACTCTCCATTGCGCCTCTCTTCTGCTTTGGTGCTTTTCTACTTATTTATTTCTTCCACTAATGTGTACATTATATTTAGACCATCTCTTCAGGAAAATGCATAGCTAAGCTAAGTAGGCAGAATGGCTTACTGTTTAGTTTTACAACCTTGAAAACGTTACTCAGTCTTTCTTAATTTCCAGAAATTGATAATCATAATTCGTTTGGGTTTTAAGGATTGAATGAGGTAGGATTATTTTAAGGAACAAATGAAGTGGCACTTATTGTCAGTAAATACTGTTATTAAATTTGTCTTCATAGCATTTAGCACATCACAAGGAACTAAGAAATATTTCTTAAATGTAGTAGAGCAACTTTAGGGATACCTTGAAAAACATTAGTAATCCATAGTTGAAATATCAGTATTATGTTTTAAGGTGTTATTTACTAATTAATGTATTTGCATTGCTTGGAAGTGTTTACTTCTGTTCCATTTAAAAATATCCACATGCAATCCTAGCACTGGTGGGGCTGAGACAGGAGGATTGTTGCAAGTTCAGGGCCAACCTGTGCTACAAAGTGGGACCCTGACTCGAAAACAAACAAACAAAAACTAAAAAAACACAAGCAAACCAAAACAAAATCATCCACAGTCTCACCTTCCAGGGACAGACAACTACCTCTATAAAACTTTTCAGATTTTTTTCTTATCTATATTTTCTTTAACATTATTGAATTTACAAAAAACACAGTGAATCTCATTTACTTAATTGTGACTGGTATAGAAAAAGTGGGCTTTACTTTTTGTTTTGTTTTGTCTTTTGTGTTTATGAGGGATCAAACCCGTCTCCAGCCCTTTTTAGTTTTTGGTTGAGACAGATTCTAAGTTGCCCTGGCACGACTTGAACTTTTGATCTTCCTGCACCAGCCTCCATCAATTCTGGGATAACAGGCACACACCACCCTGCCTGGCTCCAAAAGTGTTCTTAATGTGAATCTACTTAAAATATGTCACAGACCTAAACCAGGTGTGGTGGCGTGACCTGTGGTCCTAGGTATTTGAGAAGTTAAGGTGGGAGGATTACTACTTCAGGAATTCAAGGTTGGCCTGTGCAATATAGTGAGACCATGTCTCTTATAAGAAGAATAAGGCTGAGGGTGTAGGTCAGTGGAAGAATACTTGCTTAGCATTTTCAAGGCCCTGAGTGCAGTCCTCAGCACCACCCACCCCCGAGGACCTACCTTTTGTGTAAGTATTGAATTGGGTCTTACTTTGATAGGACGCTTATAAATTACTAGAATTAAACCATTTAACTCTTTCAGGAATTACAGTGCATTAGTTTGTGAAAGTAGTTGAAGAGCTTCATTTCTTTTTCCAATGACCTCTCCTTACTATCTTCTAAGCAAGTTTGAAGATTGAATCTTGCCTCCTACAGTAGTTGTTGGTCTGCTAGGCACCCCCCCCATTTTTGTCAGCAATTTTGCCTCTTATTAAAGTCACTGTATTTTCTTGTCACCATTAAATCTTTGTATTCAGTTTTATTGAATTATACCCTTGTTCTATTGACAGATGCTTAGTTTTAGTAGAAGATTATTAATTGACTCGTGCCTCCATTAAACAGGTTTATGTCCTTTTAAAACCAGGATATTTGAATAGAGTCTGATTTTATGAATGGTCATTTCATTCATTAACATTTTTCTGTTATAATTATTGTTACTTCCTTCTGTAATCACTTATATTTAGATTGTAAATGAATAATGACAGTCTCAAATGCAGGTCTTACTGATTTCTTATTGAATCATACCTTTGAAGTATGAATTGTGAGTTTTTATTTTAATGTACTATAAACTCTGCAAATTTTATTTTAAAATAAAAGTTACTTATTTGTTTATTTAATTTTTGTGGTGCTGGGAATCAGACCCAAGTCCTTGCACATGATAGGTAAGCACTCTACCACTGAGCCACATCCTGAACCCGTAAATATTTTTGTAATGAATTTAAGAATACCATATTGCCTATGCTGGGTTGTGTAAAATGTTCACTGCATAAACAGTGATTTAAAAAAAAAATTTTGAGACAGGGTCTCATTATGTAGTTCAGGCCATCCTTAAATCGCTGCATAGTGTAGTTTGACCTTGAACCCACAGCAATCCTCCTGCCTCAGCTTCCCGAGTGCTGGAATTACAGCCTTAAATAGTGATTCTTGATAATCTGTGCGTGTGCGCGTGTGCATGCGCGCGTGCGTGTGTGTGTGTGTGTGTGTGTATAGAGATGAGGTCTCACTATGTTACCTGTGTTAGTTAGGTTTTCTGTCGTTGCTGGGACAAAATACCTGACACCCAAAGTTAGAGGAAGAAAGGTTTATTTGGCTCACAGTTCGTAGAGGTTTCAGTCCACAGTCAGCTGGATCCGAGGCAGGGTGGCATGGCAAACAGGCACAAGTCAGCAAAGTAGGCAAGGAATGCACGCAAGCAGCTAACCAGCGTCTCCCTGTATTTTATATTTTATCCAGGCTACCTGTCTTTAGGGTGGGCTGTACTCCCACCCTTAATCCTAATACCCTTAATCCTAGTGTCACATCCTTGATCCCAGCAGAACCATGCCAAACCGATCAGTGGATTAATTTAGTAATCACACACTCTAGATCCAGCTATCTCTTACCACATGAGGATTTGGGGGGGACATCTAGACAGAAACCATAACATTACCCAAACTGGCCTTGAACTCAAGCCATGCTACCCCACCCTCTTGAGTAAACTGGGACTGCAGGCACCTGCCAGTACATGTTGTGTACTTTTTTTTTGGTGGTGCTGGGGATCGAACTCAGGGCCTTGTGCTTCCAAGGCAAGCACTCTAATCACTGAGCTAAATCCCCAGCCCCTTATGTTGTGTACTTTTTAAAACCAAAAAATTTTTGAATATTTGCTTGTGTATATTCAACTTTTGATACATACTGTCCAGTTTTTTTTTAGCAGTTTAGATTTCTCAGCAGCATATGAGTGCCCATTTCAGTGCACCTTTATGTGCTTGACTTCTTAAAAACAAAATGTGAAACGTAGAACAAGGTCATTCTCATTGGTGTATTTTGTAGGTAAAGAAATCACCCTTTGGGTGAATCTTATTAATGTCCCCTGTTCTTCCGTTCATCTTGCTGAAGTGTGGAGAGTAACTCTTCTGAAGCACATGTGTGGTTTCACCATGTTCCTCTTCCTGGCTCGCTGCTTACTCGCTGCTCTGCCTTTTGGTGCCTGGCACGTATGATCTCCACCGTCTGTACAGCTGAGTTTGTATTTTCTGTAGTTTTTGCTCCCTCCACCTGAAGTGTTCCAGTGTCCATTTCTGTCAGTCGTCCACATTCTCATTTATACCTTTCTGTCTTATTAAAAGAGTCTATGTTTGGGCTCCTCCAATCCTCAGATACTCTTGCTTTGCTCAAGCTGTGCAACACAGGGTCCAGCTGACAGCCCCGGTTACTCCTTAGTGCTGTAAGGGCAGACGGTTGCCTGATTTTCCCTTTAAGGAATGTCTTCCCACCCCTGGCAAGATTCTACCTGCATATCATATCCAGTTCAGTCCTACATCCCTTTGAGACTTTCTTGATCTCTAAGTCCTTTTCATTTTTTACATTAAAAGCTGTTGCGCGGTATCTGTCTTGGTTCCTTGGCTGGATTCCTGCAGCAACTCTGCTTCACTGCTTGTTTTATTGCTGCCTCCTTGCCTATAGTTGAATGCAGTAACGCGTCAGTGAATGTTGTTTTGTTTTGTTTTGTTTTGTTTTTAGTGCTGAAGTTCGAACTCAGGGCCTAGTGCTTGGTAGGCAAGCACTCTAACCATTGAGCTAAATCCTCAGCCCCAGTAAATGTTCTTTATTGAAAATATACTCAAAACTTCCTGCCCTGTATGTATGTTTGAAATTTCTCAGCTCTTAGTCTCAGTGCTGTACAGTAGTTCAGTCTAGCCAGGACAGATTGCTACTCTGTGACCGTGTTACTTGACTCCACACTCCCTTTTCATGTATATGGGGCAGTAGGGTGAGAGGGAAGGAGAGATGCTTCTGACATAGGAAAGATTAAGGCTGAGTATTTGATTTAATATAGATGAGATAGGTTTTTTTCCTTAAATGTTTAATTTGTTTTTGTTTTTGTATTTTTTGTTTTCAGGGTGGCCCTTTAAAACAGCTGTGTCCCTCCAAAATTTTGGGTGGTATTCTTTGCATATCTGTTGAGCTGAACTCACTGAAGTTCTCTTGCTATTTTGGGCCTGGCTTTTAAACAATTGCTGGTGTTGGTACCACTGCATTCCAGCTTCAGTATCACAGTGAAAAAGCAGGAGAAATCACTATGTTTGCGAGTTGTAGTTAATACAGCAGAATATGAAATGCTGCTCTATAAACTGTTTCTACATTAAAATGACATATGACCTTATCAGTATAATTTTGACTCCAAAGTGTAAAAAAGAGATGTCTTGATGTCATCTTTCTGTACATCTTTACTTTGGGCCCATTATGTTGCATCTAATCAACTTTTTCTGATCTCTTTAGTATCCAGACATAGAAATAGTCACACATTTCTGATGAGTGATCATTTCATAAAGTTGATGTGCTTGCATTACACAGTTTTTAAAAAATTATTTATATTAGTACATGTTTACAGTACATATTTACATTTCTCGTGGGGGAAGTGGCACGTGCACGTAACACATCTTAATTCCTTTTTTCATCTTTCCCTCCCTTCCCTCTCCTTTCATCTCTTGATCCCCTTCCCATTTGAGAAAGATGTATATACTTATTTCTGTTATCTTTTATTTTGATCTCTATTTGTATTTTGGGTTTCTCATATAAGAGAAACCATGCTTGTGTGTGTGATTTAGTTCACGTAACATAAGGTCACCAGTTGCATCCATTTTCCTACAAATGACTCCAGTTTATCCTTATTCATGGCAGAGTAGTACTCCATTGCCTTACCCAATTTTAAGTGGAAAATTTTCGAAACATTATCCAAGAGATCTAAATTCAGAGAGGAATCATATATTTTAAGTATGAGTAATAATTAGTGACTATTAGTGAGCCTTTATTCCATCTTTCTATCACCTTTCCCATATCAGTTAACAGTGTTGGTGTTAGCTATCATTCATATTTTTATTATTAAAATCTGCCTTTAAAAATAAGTAGATTAGAAATAATAATACGACATTAACATAACTTACTGGTTATGTTTCACTCCTGAGTAATTTTACATTGCATGGATGTATCACATTTTTGTTTATCCATTCATTAGCTGATAGACATTTGGGTGTTGTTAACACTTTTGGGCTGTTAGGGAAAATGTGACCGTGTATAAATTTTTAGATAGTCATTATGTTTTTATTTCTGCTGGGTGGAGATGTAGAAGTAGTATTGCTGGGTTACATTGTCATTCTTACACTTGACCTTTCAGGTAGAACTCCCAGGACGTTTTCAGAAGCCGCGGAGCTATTTACATTCCTGCCTTTGATGTTAGAAGTTTCTTTTTTCTTTTTTCTGCACCAGCACTTTTTGATGTCTTTTTATTGTAGTTAACGCGCAGGATGTACAGTGGTGTCAACATTGTAGTTTTGATTTGCATTTCTCTGAAGGCTAATGATGTTGACATCTTTTTATATGCTTACTGGCCATTGTAGATATTCTACAGAGAAAAATCTGTTCAAATCCTTTATTCGTTTTTAAATTGTAGCAGTCTTTTTAAAAAATTACTGAATTGTAAAAGTTCTTTATTTGCTTTTGGTAATTCATTTTGGGAATTAAGTATCTTTGATTTTAGGGGAAAAAGGCACCATGCGTTTGCGATGGTTGATGGTCCCAATTCATTCTGCTAGTATTTTCAGTAATCTAACACAGAAGGGTTAGAAGAAGCCACAGATGAGAAATGATTTGCTGCTGAATAGATGAAAGAAATCACTACTTTTTTAATCCTTTATATCTCAGTCAGTATGTTTTAACTTTAAGGCTGGGGAATAAAAAGGCTTTCCAGTAAAGGCTTTGCTGTCTTTTTTTTTTTTTTTTTTTTTTGGAGCTGGGGATCTAACTCGGGGCCTTGTGCTTGCAAGACAAGCACTCTAACCACTGAGCTAAAACCCCAGCCCGTTTTACTGTCTTTTTAAAGCAGAATTTTGTTTCTTAAATACACATGCATTGGTTTTTCAAAATTTGAGCAAAAGATTTTTTTCGTATTTTATTTATAGGAAAGTGTCTAAACATGATACTTCTGTAAGTGCTTCACAAATACAACTTTATTGAGAAATATATTTATTTATTCAGAGGCAGGCTGGTCTCAAACTTGTTGGGCTCAAGTGACCCTCTGCTTCAGCCACCCCAGTAGCTGGGGTTACAGGTGTATGCCACCATCCATGGCTAAAATTAAATTTAATATTGTGTTATGTTACTAATATGATTTGAAGATCACTGGATTCTGAGACTCAACAGAAGTTTGTACTTGGGGTAGTAACAACCTAGATTTGGAAGATAATTTTATTATCGCAGTCACAACTTTTAAACTTTACCACAAAATTGCTCTCCAGATCTGTTTGTGGTGTTCTGTCTAATATGGTAACCGTTCCCAGCATATTGAGCCCTTGAAATGTGCTTAAATTGATGTGCTGAGGTTTTTTTTTTTAATGTGCTGAGTTTTAAAGTTTGTTTATTATTAATTTAAATTTAAATAGTGATATGTCACTAGTAGCTACCTTATATGACTGCCAGGTCTAGAACCTCTTCCATTTTGAAAATGTGTGTTTCTGGGGTTGGAGATTTAGCTCAAGTGGGAGAGTGCCTAGCAAGGCCTAGAGTTAGATCCCCGGTTAAAAAAAAAAAAAAAAAAAAACCCTCTCCCCAGTATGTTTCTAACAGATTTTAAAAGAAATTAGTGGAAGATACTTTCGGTAAATATTTTTACTGAATTTATTTCCTGTTTTCTCTGTGGTCTTTAACGGTGCTTGTTTCTAGACACAGCCTATTACATTTTTAAAATTTAATAAACTCCTGTCTCTGTAATTACAATGTAAAACACAGTCGGGTAGGTTTTCACCAAGTTTGGAAGGTTCCGGATGCTCTCATTGAACATGGTGGCTGTCCTCTGTTTGAGAGGCTGACTTGATGCTCAGGAGCCCTGCATCTTTCATTTAGAATAGACACGGTGAGGGAACAACTCATGATTTCCTGAATGCTCCTTGAATAGAAGGTTACTAAGGTGCAGATGATCCTGAGTGCTGACTAGCAGCTTGCTGTTGATCACTTCAGGGTTTGTGACCATAATGAATTTGCCAGTTTAAATAGAGACAGAGTAGTTGCTAGTCTTAAATAAAATGGAGTTTAAATACCTAGGCACTGGCTCTATAGAAAAGCAAGCCAGATTTTATTGACAGTTTTTGGGTGCTGACAATCTTCTAGGTAAATTTAATTTTGTTTTTGTTTTTTGAAACAGGGTCTCTCTGTGCAGTTCAGCCTGGTGTTGGATTCACCATGTATAGCCCACCCTGGCCTTGAACTCTTGGTGATCCTTCTGTCTTAGCCTCCTGAGGGCTAGGATTATAGGCATATACTACCTCGCCCAACTAAATTTAAATTTTTTTTAACATGATTCATGCACCTTCAGGAAGGAAAAGGAATCAGTTGATGATTTAATATTTTAACAACCTTTTTATATGTAAACTCACATATATTTTGAGATCAGGACTTTTTCTCACAAAACAACTTCACTGGTTTAGTGAGCAAACATTTCAAATTTTGCAGGGGCAGGGAGAATGTTTAATCCACTTTGAATACTTGCTTAGTGTAATAAATTCATGAAATGGAATAGGAATAAATTGCAGAATGTATTTTAATTAACAGATTGGAGTTTAATTTGGAATTATAAATGTTTCTAATGGAAAATGGTGGCTAACTGAAACTTGAGCTGCCCTTACCCAAATGATAAGTGAGGGGTGCATTCAGTGGGTAGAGTGTATTGAAATTATTTTCAAATGAAGAATAGTGATTCTGAACTAGAAATAATTCCGAGAAAAGCGCTGCATGACATTTATGGAGAAAATTACAAAGTATTATTGAAGGAGGTAAAATCACCTTTGAATATGCGTGTGGGGGGACAGACTATTTATTACAGTGCAGATTTAATATCTCTTTTTAAAAATCTATAAATTCATTGACTTGATACCTGATCTGAAAGGTGTACTTGCTGGGAGAACTGGTTGGGCATATGCAATAAACTGAAACTAGAGCTTTACTGCACAATTCACTGCAACATTCTAGGTGGAGAATGTGTGCCTAAAGTTGCAGAGTTGAAGATGTACATGGCCTGTTCTGTAGGGTTTTGATGTCTATATATATGTGTATGTATCTCCATCCTTGAACAGAATCTTCCATATGTTGTTTTTGTGATCCAAAACAATTTGCAAAGTATAGACCAAAATGTATGGGAAAAGATGTTTTTCACAGTACTATTTACTCAGTCTGCCCCAGACTGGAAACAAAGGAATGGGTAAATGGTTTTGATAGATCTGTATAATAAAGTAGTATATACATGCTGAAATGATATTTTAGGGGTTGGGGATTTAGCTGAGGTGGTAGAGTGCTTGCCTAGCAAGTCAAGGCCCTGAATTCAATCCCCAGCACCAAAAAAAACGAGAAGAAAAATAAATGATATTTTATAGAGGTTTTATTGACATGAGAAGATGCTCATGAAAATAGTTCATGTTCTGTAAAATATAGCTGGGTAAAAATTAGGAGGCGATGATGTGAAGATATTGTGACTTACCTCTGGAGACTAGGGAAGTATATTATTTCTGATTATGTGTTTTACAGAGTTAAAATGAGCAAGTATTTTTGAAATCTGAAGAAAAATGTTACTTCTCAAGCAGAAAAATTAAGGTCATATCTGTGTTTTGGAATATTGGCTCTGATAAAGGAAGATGAGTTGAATGGGGGGCATGTGACATCGGAGAGAATGACTAAGGGTGAAGGACTGTTTCAGGCGGTGGGAATGGATAAGGGAGACCCCATAGGAGAAGCAGCATCATAATTCAGGAGATGTTAAGGGAGTTGAAAGAGTGCTCTGTGATGTTGACCTGGACAAATAGCTGTGCTTCCATGGGAGAAAAATGGATGGTGTTAATCAATCATGTTTAAACCAGGACTTCCTTTGGCATACTTTTCTGAGCTGGAACCCTAATACATTATGGTATAATTATTTACATTTGAATGGAATTAGCCAAAAGTTGGTTTTCTTGAAAACTGTAGTAACTTACATAATATATTTATTAAAAATGGAGGTCCTACTCTTCAAGTCTTTTGGACTATTATAAATACATATTTGTATCCGCCTTTCTTTGCCTGTGTCCCTTTGTGTCTGCTTTCCTTGCTTGGGCAAATTGGTGATAGACATCTGTCGGCAATGTTAATGATCCCTTAGAGCAGTGTATAACCATGGGTGTGTATCAGTCTCCTAGTGAAATGTGGCCCAGCCACATTCCAGATCTACCAAGTCAGGATGTCCTAATTCTAGCTTTTAATTTTGAAAAAAATTTCCACACGATTGTGGTGTAGAACCCTATTTAAGGACTATTGTTATAGCTTCCAAAATATACTTAATTTTATGTTTTGTTTCCTTCCAGATAAACTCCAGATTCTTCATGCAAGGGTATTAAAATACAGTCCTAAGCCTTTCTAGCAGTTTCACTGACACTTTCTGTGGTAACCTTAAACAGCAGCAAAAGTAGACAAGCCCTTTTCTGCTGCCATCCCTGTGCTCATGTACATAGTGCCTCCTGCCCTAGGTAGATCTGTGGACATCTTTTTCTTCCTTTGTACCTCCCCTCAATTCTCTCTGTTTTCTCTGTGCATTTCTAGAGACTCAACCTGTCAGAGAACATTTCTGTCTCTCAACATACTTTGTTTTTGGTTTATTTGATACAGGGTCTCACTAAGTAGCCAGGCTGGCTTTGAATTCACAATCCTCCTGCCTCAGCCTCCTGGTTGCTGAGATAACAGGTGTGAGCCACCATGCCTGGCATATTTTGTTTTTGCTATTATATCCTCTGGACCTTATAACAGTACTGGAAACTGTGTGCCTTGAACATATGTTAAAGAAGTTACTGTTAATTAAACCACTTTCTGCTTTATATTATTTGCATACCTATCTGATTGGACCCATCTGCTTCTGTAAACTCCTCATGTTTTACTTGTTTTAACAATAATATAGTTTGTTGATACTTCTTGGAGAAATAAGTAAGCTATCTTCTTTGTGCTTTACCAAGCAGAATTTGGAATAGTAGGAGAGAATCCCAAGATTTTGGATACAGGGAAGGAGAGAATAGCAGAGTTCTGAGAAAATCAGTCTCCGACTTCTCACTGATATGACTTGATGTGATGCTCAGAATGGAGGGGCTTTAGTCCCTGCACCAACAGCTGGATGGATTCCATGCCTTTTGTTCATTTGTTTTATTCGAGAATACATCTCGCCGTGTAGTTCAGGCTGGCCTTTAATTCACTGTGTATCCCAGGCTGTCCTGGAACTAGTAGCAATCCTCCTGCCTCAACCTCCAAGTGCTGGGATTACAGGCGTGTGCCACCATGCTTGGCTATTTGGTGCTTTTTTGGAGTCTTCATTTGTCAGGTACACTTGCACTAACAGGGACTGTGTCTTCTGTGAATACAAGAGAAGGAAATTCATCAGAGTGTTCGGTTTCTTGTGTTCTCGTTTCAGCACTACATTGTTTTGAATGTTTCTGAGTTTAGTTGTAATTGTTTCCCTATATCTGTTAAGATACTGCCCTTGGAAGCTAGTGAATGGCTTAAGTTAGCAGAGGTCTGGACAGAGTTCCCCATGTGTCAGTGATTGTAAGGGGTTTACAGGATTTTATATTTGGCAATGAAAAATTTGGAGCTTTACCTGTTGGAGTGTAGTGGGAGTGTGTGTTATGAACAGTTCACAGAGGTCCCCGGTGGTTAAGAGTGGCTTTGACAGGTTGAATAAAAGGTGTACAACTCAATGAATTATGACAAATCTACATATGTGGTTTAAATGCATCCCGAGGAAACATTTTCCTCACACTCAGAATTTTCTGAGCCCTCTTGCAGTCAGCACCCTCCCTGGCTCCTGGCAGCCCTCACTCTTTGACCTTTAAAAATGGCGTCGTGTGCTGTGTAGTCGTTTGTGTTACTTTCTTCTGCTTAGCATGATGAGTGTGAGTTCATGTTGTATTTGTTCATTGCATTTTGTTGCTAATTAGTATGTGTACCGTTATTTAGTCATAATTTAACCTTTTTCTTTTTTGAGGGGGGAGGTCAAAACTGGCACATTACTTGTTAGGGATTTACTTTGACACCTAATGTACAAACTGTATGTGAATACTTTTTGTTTGTTTAAAAGTACATTAATTAAAAAAGATTAAAGGACTTGGTGGTTACATATGCATGTAGTAAAATTTCCTAGTGTGGCTCCCGAACCTCCTGCCTCAGTCCCTCCTAGTGTGCTTCTCAAACTTTCAGGTGCTGGGCTTCGGCTTCTCTAGGACGCTGTTCCTTGTGATTGGGGAAGTCTGAGTGCCTCACATGGGTGTCAGTACTACACGTAACTCATCGTATCCTGGTTGATGTACTTCAAGTCCATCTCGAGTGTCAGCCACCTGCCACCTGCTGGTCTCTTCAGAGGGTCTGTGGCATAGCAGGAGATTCAGTCATACTAGACAAGCCAGGCATAGTAGCACATGCCCCTAATCCCAGCACACAGGGGGGTGAGGCAGGAGTTTCACAAGTTTGAGGCCAGCCTGGGCTACATGGGGAGTTCAAGGCCAACCTGAACTACCAGGTGAGGCCCTGTCTCTAACAACAAAACAACCGAAAAAATAAAATTCTCTGGCCAGAAACATTGCCTTGTTCCAGTCCAGCTTTTAATAAGGCAAGCATAGTTCCTGCTTCCCCACACAAGTTCTTAGAGTTGTTTGATGATGAAGTGAGTTAATATGAATAAAGCACTTAGGGTAGCACTATGTTATTTCAACTGTTTGCTTTTTAAGATACTGTTGTTTTACAGGTGTAGTGATACACACATGTAATTCCAGCACTCCTGCTGAAGCCGGAGGATTGCTGGGAGTTTAAAACTATCCTGGGCTAATACTAGATCACGGCCAGCCTGAACTAGAAAGTGAGACCCTGTCTCAAAACAGAACAAAACAATACTATTGTTTTAAGTAATGTACTTATTGCCAGCCTGGAGATAAACATTCTGTGTTTGTTTTGATTTACTTATTTAATACCAATAAAGAATTACTGTGCTTCCCAAAGTTTAGATCTTCCTTTTTTTATCATTTTCTGCCTTCTTGAAATATATGTTTTAGAAGTTTCTTTAGAAGAGGGTCTGTGGATGGTAGTTTTTATTGATTTGAAAAGTATTTTCTTTATATATGTTTTTGTTAGCTAGATATACAACTAAGCATGGCAGTTACTTTCTCTCTGCATTTTGATGATTGTACACTATTGTTGTTCCACTTCTTTTGTGTTTTTAGAAATCTAGTGACAGTGTAATTGTTCCTTTATAGGAAATGACTTTTTTCTCTGGCTACTTTCTAAAACTAATTTTCCCTTTGCCGTGGTGTTCTTCACTTTTACTGTACTGGGGATTTTTATTTATTCAGCATACTTTGTGCTTTCTGAATCTGATAAATCATGTTCTTTATCAATTTAGAGCAATTCTCAGCTTTTATTTCTTCTGGTAGTGGCTTCTTTCCTGTTTTCTCTCTTCTTCAAGAAGTCCAAGTAGTAGATAAAAGATTAAACCTTCCTACTGTCCACTTCATCTTCACTTTTTATACTTTGAGCTTCTTTATCTCTCTGTGGTGCATCCTTGGTAGGGTGTTCAGATTCATCTTCCAGTCTCTTTTTTGTTGTTTAATAAATTCACCAAGTTTAACAGATTTTTATCTCCCCTGCTCATGCACTAATTTCCCTTTTTATTTCTATCAACATTATGAACATACAGTCAATCCCCTCTGTATCTGTGCTTCCGTATCTGCAGAGTCAGCTAACCGGAATCAACATACTGGGGTTGGGGAGAGGTTGCCCCTGTACTAGGCATGTGTAGATTTTATTCTTGTTGTTATTGTCCTTATTCCCTAAACAATATGGTGTAAGAGGTACTTCCATAGCACTGACATCGTATGAGGCATTATAAGTAATCTAGAGGTAATTTAAAGTATATAGGAGGGTGTACATAGGTTATATGCAAATATTATGCCATTTAGTATGAGTGACTTGAGCATCCTCTGATTTTAGTGTCTTAGGTGTGTGTTTCTCTCCTGAAACCAATCCTCCATGGATATCAAGGGACCAGTGTCACTTCTTTTATAGCAGTGTTTCCTAAAACTAGTATATGAAATTGGATTTTGCTGTTTATTATTTCTTTTGGCTTGCTTATAAGGTATTGTTTCCTTGTGATTTGAATTTGAGTTTGGTGATTTGAAAAAAAAAGTGTTGAATCATAGTCACTGGATTGCAGTTCTTGAAAATCCTAAAGAGCCCATATTTGAGTGTATTTCCCTCATTTTTTTTTTTTTTTTTTTTGTTTCTTCCAGATGTCACCAGCTCAGAAGCATTCTGTATTAACTTCTTGGCTTGGAGATTTCCAAGGCTGAGTGGTTAGTGTAAGTTCAAATACTGACTCTTCACAAGGAAAAACTTGAGATCACGAGTTTTCAGAGGCATTTCTCTCTTGCTTTCACAGGTCTAGGGCCTAGGATTTGATCTCCAGTGAACACCCCTCTCCCCAAGAACTGGAGGAGGGAAGTTACACAATTTCAGGAATGAGGAATGTGTTGCATTAATCTTCAGGCAGTCAAAATGCTGTAGTTTTGTGCAGTCAGCTGCAAGTGACAGGGAAAAGATTGGACGAATTTGATGTGTCAAACCCCTTGTGCAGAGCACTAGTTCACAGGGAGATCTTTGAGGACTGGCATTACGTTTGTACTTACGGGGATTCTGCTTACCAGGACTACTGCCAACTTGAGCCATCACCACCATGAATGCTTCTGAGAAATCCTGGTCGATTTTCTCCACATACTTTTCCAACATAATGTAGATAGACAAAACTATTACAGTCATATGTGTAATGGATCCCACACCACGAATGTGATAAACCAGGCACATTCTGGCTTGGAGGAAGTCACTTTTGTCCTGATCACTTTATAAATAGCCATCTTCTGACCCAAATTTTGGAGTTTTTGGGATTCAGAGTTTTTTCGTTTTGCTTTGTTTTTTTTTAGAGATTTTGTCTTAAACGGTTTGCTTACTAGTTTTTGAAAGTCCATGTTACTAGTAAATATCTTTTTCTTCAAGAATGACTATAACATTAGTACAACCCATTTTGTCATATTGCCCTAGAGAAATAGAATAATTAGTAATATAGATTCTTTTAACACTTCTGGAGAAATCTCTTACCTAATTGCAGCGACAAAGCACATGAGTTTGGAAATAAAGACATTAGGAGGTGTAGGACAGATGCTGATGTTTGTAGTTAGGATAGTTACAGATGGACAGAAAGGGTGGGAAGAACCCCAGACAGGCCCAAAGGTCTGGTAGCCATATTATACATGATGTGTTAGGGTGTATTTATTGGTCATACCTGGAGACTCAAGGAAACAGGTGGGGAGGTGAAGTTTAAACCTTGATCGCCTACAGTGCACAGTTACTGTGCCAGGAGATGTGTGTCATCTTGTTAAATTTCCACAACACTCTGATTTTAAAGTTTCTGGCTGAGTTCTCACCCCTTGACCTTTGACAGCCACTTATCTGCTACCCCCATCTCTACAAATTTGTTTGTTCTAAGCATCTTATATGAATGGAATCATAATAATATGTGGTAGTCAATCAGTAGCTTCTTCGATTTGCCATAATACCTTCCAAGTGTCATCCATATTGTAGTATCTATCAGTTCTACATTTCTTTTATTGTCAAGTAATATTCCATTGTTTGATTATGTTATCTTTGTACTTATTCTTCAATAATTGGCATTTGGGTGGTTTCCTCTTCTGGCTCTTAGAAGTAATACTGCTGTACTGGGGATGTGGTTCAGTGTTAGAACACATACTTGGCATGTTTGAGGCCATAGATTTGGTCCCAGCACCAAGAAAGAATACTCCTCAGTCTTACATTTTTCATGCACATGAGTTTTCATTTCTTTTGGGGTTCTACCAAGGAATGGAATTCCTGGGTCATGTGGTAACTCTTTTAACCTTTTGAGAAACGGCTGGGCTATTTTCCAAAGTGGCCATACCATTTGCCATTTCCCTCTGCGGTATCCAAGGATTTTGGTTTTTGTACATTGTTGATACAACTCGCTTGTCTTTTTTATTACTGCCATTCTTGTAGGTATGAAGTGGTTTCACATTGTGGGTTTTTTGTTGTTGTTTTGTTTTGCAGTGCTAGAGGTTAGACCTAGGGCCTTATGCATGTGGTTTACCACCAAGTCACACCTTTTGCCCCTTCTTACAGTATTTTGGTTTTTTGAGACAGAGTCTTGCTGTGTAATTCAGGCCAGCCTTGAACTCATGGCAGTCTTCCTGCCTCAGCCTCCGAAGTGCTGGGATTACAGGTGTATACCACCACTTCATTTTTCTTATAGTTAATGGTATTGATCATCCTTCCTAGGAGTTATATAGTTTTATCTCCTATTTTTAGACCTTTGATTCATTATGAAATAGTTGCTCTGTGTGGTGGAAAGTGAAAGCCCAGCTTCATTCTTTTGAATGTGAATAGTCAGTTGTCCCATTACCATTTGTTGGACTGTTCTTTCCTGATTAAATGGTGTATCAGTTAGTGCTCACTAGAGAAACAGGTTTAATGTAAAATATATAAGGATTTACAAGGTAGGCTTACAATGGCTGCCTACAGAGTCAGATGTGGAAGAGTGCAAAAGGTCTGTCTGCAGGCTGGATAGCAGAAGGATCCGGGTGGAAAGCCTGGAGTTCACTGTAGTGTCCCATGTGAGTCTGTATCAGGAAGCTGAAGAATCTGTGCTGGAAGCCAGGAGACAATGTCCAAGTTGAAGGTCAAGACTAGAGCTCCTCCAAAAAAAACAGGAGCGAGTCTTCCTTCTCCATTCCTCTTTTTAGTCCATTCACCCTACAAGCCTATTGGTTGGTGCCACTCACACCCAGTAAATTCCTTAAGCCACACCCAGAACTATGTTAACCCATTTAGTTGGGTATTTGTTACTCAAATTGACAGAACAGTTAAGTGTCACAAATTGTCTTGGCACCCTTATTGAAAATCAGTTTATTGTAAATGTGAGGGCTTATTTCTGGGTCCCTACTTCTATTCCATTGATCTATATGTCTTTCCTTATTTTAGTACCACAATATCTTGATTATTATAATTTTGTAGTAAGTTTTGAAATCATGAAGTGTGAGTCCTAGAATTTTGTTTTTTTTTTATGATTGTTTTGCTATTTCTGGCACCTTGCTTTTTCATGACTTTTAAGAATGGCTGGTCAGTTTTCCAAAGATTGAAGCTGGGATTTTCCTAAAGATTATATTGAATCTCTAGATCCAGTGGAATGCTTGCTGACTTAGCAGTGTTAATTCTCTAGTCCATGAAATGGATGTCTTTCTGTTCATTTAGTCTTTTAAGAATGTCTTTCAGGGACTGGGGATTTAGCTCAGTGGTTAGAGTGTTTGCCTTGCGAGCACAAGGCCTTGAGTTCGATCCCCAGCACCAAAAAAAAAAAAAAAAAAGAATGTCTTTCAATAATGTTTCATAGTTTTCAGTCTGTTTTCAGCTTCTTTTGTTAAACTTCTAAGTAGTTTATTCTTTTGATATAATTGTGAATGGAATTGTTTAATTTCATTTGTCTCGTGGGGGCAGAGTTGTGTTGTATAAATGTGCAGTAATCTTTTACAGTGTTATCAACAAGTTCTCTCTTGATGGACATTTAGATCCCAGTGTATTGTGGTATTACCACAGTGAGTACATGACGAGGGTTCATTCCAACAAGGAGATGCCCTGAGCCAAAGGATATTCATTCATTCAGATGTTGGAATTACCTAATTTAAAATGATAATAACCTGCCTATTAGTCATTTTACTGTTTATTTTGAAACTTCCAATAAGTTGTTTGAAGTATAGGAAAGTATTATAAACTTTTTAGCCAATTTTTTAAATTAAAAATGATGATATGCTAAAAGACATTGTTGAAAAATTGCCCAAAGCAGCACTGTCCAGCAGAACTCTGATGATGGAAATGTTCCACAGCTGTACTTTCTATACTGTGCTGTCCCCACCAGTCATATGTAACTCTTGAGCATTTGAAATGAAGGTAGAGTAATTGAAGAACTGGATTTTTAATTTTACTCAGTTTTAATTAATGTGGTTACTAGCTATTAAATTGTAAAAGTCACCTAGAGGTTTCATTTATTTCTTGTATTCTAAATTACTTTAGAAGATAAAAGGTTTACTGCACTTGAGTTTTGTTGATTCATTTCATATGAGTAATTGTAGCCTTTTTTAGGTTTAAAGCTTGTGGAAATTTGCAGAAGTTTTGTTTGAAGTGGTATGTCTTGCATTGCTTCCTGAGTAGCATGAGGCAATCTCAGTGGTTATAGCAAGTTTCATCAGTGTAGGTCTGTATAAACAACTTGTTCTTGGTAGCAGTGTAACCTGTGCCCAGCTGGTGTCAGAGTACCTGCAAACAAAGCTTTTAGATAGAAAAGCAAAGTGTAGTTACACTTGTTGCAAATAGGGAGGGGTGGGTGAATGGAAGGGAGGGGAGGGGAAGGGGGGAAAGAGGGGGGAAAACCAAGATGTATCATGCACAGGTACAAAATAACCATGTTGATTGTGAACATTATGTATACAATGTACCAATACATGTTCTTGGTAAAAATAATAAAAAAAAAAAGAAAAGCACATGGGATTTTAGTTTGCTACTTCTTTTTTTTTAAATTTTAAACCAAGAACATGTATTGGTACATTCTACATACAATGGTCACATTCATTACATTTACTCTGTACCTATAAGTGATGCATCTTGGTTCTCCCCCTCTCCCCCGCCCCTCCCCTCTGCTCCCTCCCTCCCTATTTACAGCAGGTTCATTCATCATTTTCCATATTTTCCCTTTCCCCTCTCTTTCCCCTGTTGCCTTTCTGCTTTTCCCCTTCTTTCTTTCTAGTACTCCTCTCCTCTGCACACCATCCTCCTTTTATATAATATCTATTAC
>PVJO010026418.1:0-21086 GCA_004026905.1 Hystrix cristata
AACGGCATCTTTATGCATGAAGAACTCTCCTTCCCGTGAGAAAGCACATTATCCACACTGCAGCCTCCCCCTTCACTTTGATGTTGTGTGGATTCAAACAGGCCTTGAACCTGCAGAGATAGCTGTAACTCAGCAGTAATCTCATCAACCTCGCTTTTGCCATGCTTAGCTTTTCATTCCTCCAACAGACTCTTCACTGTCTTCTGAATGTACATTAAGCTGACAAACTTTCAGCTTTGATGTGGATCCTGCAGCCTCACAAAGATTTTCAGCATCAACAATCACTGTTCTAAGCAGCTGCAGGGCCCAGCACTTCTCACAAAAAGAGGGTGATCATTTCTATTATGAAATGATCCATCCCACAAACTCCAGTACCTTTAAAACAAACTTCAATCCCTTTAAAACAAATAGACTAGTTATAAAAGCGATGGCTGGGGTTTATAGGAAAACTGAAAAGTACATGATTGTCCCAAAACACACTAACTGAATAAAAAAGAAAAAGTAAAACGATGAATCGGCAAAATAACAGTTTGTAGTTCAAGGGACACCAGCTTATGACCAATGTCTGACAGTCACCAACCACACATTGACTCCCACTATAATACAGACCACAGATGACCGTTAATACTGTTCATTGATGGTGAGCAGAATTAAAGCAACTTGGTTTGCTCATGTCCACTAAAGTTCTAAATTGACCATAAAAAACGAGTCACTAGAATAGCACATTTAGCACAAAGGAAACATGTTTCAGAAGAAAAAAAACTATTGGTGACTACAGGAAGAAGATGAAAATATTGTATGCAAGTAATATTTCTAATGCTTGTCAGCCTAATTTTATTCTACGTTGACTGATGCATTTCAGCATTCATATTTTTATGGTCTCTGATCTGAATTTTAACCAGAGAGTAAAGCAAACATGACTGATTTAAGGACTCAGTTAAGGATTTCTTAGAGATTGACATTATAGATGCTATCATACAGAAAACAAGGAATTTATATACCTTTGCAAGCATCCATTAAGGTGAAATCTTTCTCCATTTTGTGGGTTTGAACAACAGAATCGACTGGGTTGACTTCACTGTAGCAAACAGGTGCTCCATGCAGTCTCACTAACAGTATGAAACCAGGACTGGATAAGAAGAACAAAAGGCTTTGCCCCATGGGGTTAAGTGCACATTTGCCATCTGCCTTGCAGGGTTGCTGCGCGGTAGGATGAGTACACTGAGATAGCCAGTTTTGAAGGTTCACAGGTGATACTGTAAATAAGGGTCTAGTGTGACAGATGTAAGCATCTTCCTGAGGACCAGCTTGGGCTTTGCAGTTTGGAAGACTGATCATTATATACTCTAGTTAAGTTTCTGCTGATGCTTGTTTTGTGGCTACTGTTGTTCATTGTGTGCCTACTGACTTGTTTTTTCCCATCTTTCATTTCAACAAGATGTAATTGGGTGGAATTTGTATGACTAGCGAGAAACTTATGAATCCCAAATGGTTAGATGAATTTTCCTGTACGTGAAACTTCGCATGCTTCCTCTATTGACTCAGAGCCTCCAACAAAATAACGAGTCAAGGAACACATCTTGAGTTTATGAATGAGTACACGTTGAAACATCTGGGAACATCTAGAAATAATTACTGCACTTTTCCAAATTTTAAAAATTGTGCTATTAAAAAAGAGGTCACCAGTGTACTAAAGAATATTCCACAAAACTGAAGTCCCAAATACGAATTAAAATCTGTCATGTGGGCTTTTCTACTTACAATACTGTGTGCCTCATTTATATGAGAACAGTAGAACACAAAGTAAGATGAATATGTTATAGACATAACATTTTTAAATTATTTTTTAAATTCAGGATTGTGGCTTAGGTTTTGCAATGAAAACTAAGTGAGGTGCATATATTCATCTGTCATATATAGGCTGTCAGTTCCGCAACGTGATGTCAAGCGAGCCGTATGGCCTATTCATCTCCCGCGATACTTGAAAATCTTGTGTGGTCTCAACTCCCTCAGGTTTGTGTGCTCCCCAAGGGAGAAGGTTAGGAAGACTTGCATCTTGTTTTGATCAGAAATAGCAAATAGTGAGCTAGCACATAGCGATGCTTGCTTTGGCTGCAGCAGGCTCTGGATGCAGATCTACCCCAGGTGACTCCACCCTGAAGCCTCTGTGATGCCTTTGACCCGCCACATCTCTGACTCCGACCTTCCTCAGTCCACTTCCATTAGGTTCATGGAGGGTCCTTCCTGTACCTTTGATCAACAGAAAGTCCTGACACTGTGTATGGATACGTCCTCCTTCTCTCCTTTATAAAGGACTGCCCCATACCTTTAGTGGGTTCAGTCTGCGCGCTGTTCCCCCTTAGGCTACAGCTTGAGTCCTAATCAAACAATTCCAGACAGCGTGTTTTTGCCTATTCATTTTTTATATCTCCAGTACAGCATGCAGAGGTGGTACACTAGGAGTTGATAACTCTAAAGATGACTGGCACTAAG
Source organism: Hystrix cristata (assembly GCA_004026905.1). Taxonomy (NCBI): domain Eukaryota; kingdom Metazoa; phylum Chordata; class Mammalia; order Rodentia; family Hystricidae; genus Hystrix; species Hystrix cristata. The sequence continues at coordinate 2,494 of PVJO010026418.1, forward strand.
TGCAGCCAGCAGCCAGAGCTGGTGGCTGGCAGCTAGCAAGAGAGAATGGCAGAGAGTGATGGAGAATCACCCAGAGCCACCATGTCAGGAGGCTAGAGGAGTTGCCAAGATGTGTGGAGCTGCCTCTCCAAGCAGCCCAGAAAGGAGCTGACAGCCACCGGCATTCAAAGCATGGACAGGCTAACACCAAAAGATCTGTGCTTTGCTGATTCATGATTTCTACACAAATTGAGCAAGAACCTTCAGCCCACCAGTAACTCCTTAGAAGCCTGAATGGGGACCTCACCTTTGGAGACCCGGAAGAAGAAGGCAGACATGGTACAGGGTATCAGAAGACAAAGCCAAGAAGAGAGCTGGTATAACACACAATGTCCTCAACCTTTCATCAGTGAGTGGTTTTTAACTCCATAAAAGTTTGTTGGAGATTTTTTGAAATGTTTTGTATACAAGGTACAAAAGAAGTCATTATATTGACTTGTTTGTGTTGCATTCTTAAAAACCCAAATGCCCTTCAGTCAGGTCCAAGCTGAGCAGAAAAGAATTCAGAGTTTTCATTTGTTTTTATTAGAAAGGTACTTATGCTCTGTAACGCTAATCTAATCGTGTACACATATGCACGAGGCCAGTGGGTGGCGAACCTTTTATAGGTTTTAATAATACAAACAGCCCTCTGCAGCACGCGTGCCAGAGGTTCACCATCAATGCAGGCCATGAACATTTCTCTTTCCCTATTGTGTAACTAAGGGAAAAAAAACCTAAATGTTCACTTAAGTAACACAAGAGATAATGACTGGTTTAATGAGATGTGATACTACTGCCCCATGAGGCTATTAAATATGTAACTTCAGGGTTATTTTCTGGTAGTGAGGTAGGAGTAGGGCATGGCTAGGGCTGGCTGGGAAGATGAACATGACCTAAGGGGACCTCAGGGAGTGACCTAGACCTAGGCCATGAAATCCAAGTGCACCTTCTCACGAGACCCAAAAACTCTTATGAGAACTTTGACAAGATTAAATAGAGGCAATGCCATGAGGCTTGCTCTCTTTCTCTCTGTTCGCTAGCTCCCAAGCTCTAACTTTCTCTCTCTCTCCCTTTTTCTGCTGGTGGTAGTCCATTTTTTTTTTCTTTTGTTTGCTACTTAAATAAACTTTCTCACTGCCCTCAAGGCATTCCGTCCAATTCTTTGTTCAGGGCGAAAAGAACCTGGAACTTGGAGTACAGCCGCCCCCCCCCCATAACAGTAGCCATAACAAATTTGTACAAAACTGTCCATAAACTCTCAGTTGGATGCCTTCTTAGCCAACAGTCTGTACTTAAACACCAGCCAAGTAATTTAGGAGAGAAGAAGCAGTCTACGACCACGGATGCTGGACATACAAAATCATTGCCATTTGATTGATTTATTAGTGTCTGTCAGCACTGAGAGATGCTGTGGCCATTTGAGTGACCCTCTCAAATGGCGATAGAAAACAAATCACACTGATGCTTATCAGAAATGAGCAAGACCGTGGATTTATGGCTAAAGAAAGAATGGGATAATGAATTCCTGATAAAATATGAAGGATAATGTTATGCTATTTTTCAAGAGGCCTTTTTACCCCAAATATATTGCTTTTTACCAGAAAGCACAAAAAAGAATTATTGTTATATTTCTTTCTCCTCAATATGACAGCACTCGTATTTATCTTTTTGTCAGTTTGACAAGCAAAGAGGACTTAAACACAATTGACAACACTATCTGTCCGTCGGGGAGCAGGGAGAGAGAGAAAAGAGAGAAAGAGAAGGAGAGACAGAGAAAGAGAGAGAGACTCTGCATGACTCCTATTTGTGTGTGCAGCATTTACCACAAGCGAAAACAGCAAAGAAACCTCTGGTCCTGGACTGTAATGTCCTAGCAAACATTAAAAGTCAGAGCATGAAATCTCTTGGCTAACTGGTTCAGGTCATTTAATTGGTAGATACAAAAGATAAAAATTAATCCCTGGGGAACTTTTAAAATGCCATTTCTCAGTCTACTCCAAACATGTTTTCTATCTTGCCTATTCACAAAATGGCTAAGTTCCCCTAAAAAAACAATCAGTCAATAGCTTTCTTACTCAATTTTTTTCTTTAAACTGACTTTTTTATTCCAAGAAGAGAAGAGTGACTCTCTTGGAATGAGAGGAAGAAGGGGCCGTGACATGCCTTCCCATGTGGAATGTTAATCCTGCACAGGCAGTGGAAGCGCTGCAGACATTGCTCTGACTGGATACGTGCGTCGCATGTGCCGGGACATCTGCAGACCTCCTTGCTTTAGATTAGGAGCCGGGAGGGGTAGAAGGTGACATGTCTCTAGCACCTCTTCCTTCACAGTCACCCAATTTACAGCTCATGAGCATTAACTCCTCCAGTCCACCAGAGGGCTCTCTAGGAAGAACAGTGTGCATTTGTATCTAACAGCAACACCTACACCAGGAGCTGATTACCAAGCTAATGTTCTGTTTTAAGGAACAGAAGATCCCACTGCTTCTACAAGGCACTCAATATGGGACTTGGCAAGAGGAACAGTAAAAAGTGCATGGAAAATAAATGACTTGTCTTTTCCAAAGGCAGATATTTTCATTTAAAAGCCTTTGGATTTCTTTGTAACCACTGCTATCTGTGAAAAGCTACTTTAATACCAGGAGTGTGAATATAAGAAATAATCAGAAGAGAGTTAAAGGTGAAAACACAAAGACCCAGAAATAAATGCCACAAATATCTTCAATTGACTTTTGCCATAAGTGCTTCTGCAATTCAAAGGAGGACCGATTGCCATTTTAGCAAACGGTGCCACACAGCAATTCAGTGACCATAGTAAATGAAAAAATCTGGAGATAAGTCTCTCACCTTCTACAGAAAATTGTCTCAAAATGGACCATGGAAAAATATATAAATAAATAAATAAATAAATAAATAAATGGACCATGGACTGAAATGAAAAATGTGAAGCTATAAAATGTCAGTGAAAACCATCCAAGAAAATCTTTGGTTTTAGCTCGCCGAAGTTTGGAGCATCAAAAACACCATTCCTAGAAGGAATATTGGTAACTTGGACTTCATCAAAATAAAAAGCTTTTGCTCTATGAGAACATATGTAAATGAAAAGAAAAGCTGCAGACTGGGACAGAGTATTTACAAACCACATATTTGATAAAAGACTAGTTTCTAAAATATGTAAAGATTCAAAAAAACTCAACAAAAACATCAAACTAGAAAATGAACAGAAGATTTGAAAAGCTGTTTCAATTTAGAAAACACAGAAGTGGCAACTAAACATATGAAAAGCAGCTTAGCACCATTAGCTGCTAAGGGGATGCACATTAAAATGGCAATGTATATCATTATATAGCTATCAAAATGGATAAAATAAAAGGTAGCAATGATACCAAATGCTGGTAAGTATGTGAAGAAATTGAACCACTTGTGTTTTGCTGGCGAAGATGTCAAACAAATGATACAGCCACTCCGGAAAACAGTTTGGCAGTATCCTATGTTAACTAAAAATGCAACCCAACCAAGGTACTCCCAGACATTTATCCCAGACATTTATGTGAAAGTCTATGTTCTTATAAAAACCAGCTCATGAATATTTATAGCAGCTTTATTTGTAAAAGGCAAAAGCTGGAGACAACACAAGATATCCTTCAATGGACAGATGATTAAAGAAAGTGTGACCTGTCCAAACCATGATGTGCTACTCTACAAGAAGAAACAGGCTGCCGGTGAACAGAACGACCTCGAGCTACCGCCTAAGAATTGTGATGGGGAAAAATAAAATTCAAAGGTTTATATATTATGCATTACTGTTTATATAATACTTTTGAAATGACAAAACAATTACAGAAACAACATGGATTAGTGGTTGCCAGTGGTCAAAGAGGGTAGGAGCTAGAGGGACACAGGTATGGATATTAAAAGAGTACCGTAAGAGATCCTGGTGATGATGAAAATGTCGTGTATCTCAACTGTATCCACATCAGTATTGTGTTTGCACTCTTGTAACATGTCACTATTGGGGAAATCTGGGATAAAAAGTACATGGGATTTGCCTGTATTATTTCTATGACTGTATGTGAAACTACACTTGTTGGAAGATGAAAGAATTGAAAACAATATGGATCTCATACATAGGGCAGAAATGATAGGGCAAAATATCAGTTAAAGGAAGATAAGCTAAGGTAAAGGAAAATTAGATAAATGGGTCTCAAAACTGATGATATCGTGTCATGATTCTGAAATGTATTCTGAATTTTGACCCTCCACAGGTTTTTGGGTGGTCATTTTCTCATTTGTTTTTGAGATTCCTTATGGAGCATCATTACTCTGATCATAAATACAACAACATACTTCAGAGTACACAAACCACTGAGTTAATAGTCATATTTATGAAACGTAAAAGTCGTGAATTGGAGCAATTCACGAGCTCCCTGGGCTTTCATTTCTTCAGCTATAAAACAGGATTATAGTAATATTGTGTGGTCCAAATGAGGTAATGTACTGGAAAACATATTGTAAACTGTCGAGCTTTATAATGTGAGTGACTTTTATATGGTCACCATTAAATGTCATATAAGCCTTAAATACAGGCTCTTGACTTTGGCTCTGTGAAGGCCAAAATGGTTAAGACTTGCCAAATACTCTGCCCATCTTTAGTTGAAACTCTGAAGATTTACGAAGCTAAATACGGTATAATATCAAGTCCCAAAGATCTACAGCACACCCGCGTTCCACTCCGCAATATTCTGTTAAGATCTGCTTTACAATGCTATTTATATGATTTTTTAGGTGTGATCCAGGTGCCAAGCGATCGGGAGATGATTAACACTGTAAAAAGTGTGTCACATCAAATTCCTACCAGTCAGGGGACACATCATGGGAAGAGGCCACATGGGGAAGATGTGGATTTGGTGAGGAGACAGAGCCAGGGGAAACGTGGGTAGAGCCACTCATTGAGTTCCCCAGGTAAAAACAAGCCAGGCAAGGCAGCAGGCTTAGGACTGATTTATTTTCACAGACCCTGAGGCATATGTCCTGTCTCTGGTTGCCTGAGAGTACCCAGCCGGGAGGGGACTGGTACAAGAAGATTGGGGTCCAGAGTGTTAGGGCCCTAGGAGGACCCAGTACGAGACCCGCCTGAGATACGGGCTCTGATCTGCCTGTGAAAAGCACAGTCCGCAGCAAGTTCTTTATCAGCAATTTTTAGGAAGCGGCTCTCTCTGGGAGGGGCGATCTCTTCCGGGTCAGCGAGGGCCCAGCTGTCAAAGCAACCGGAACACAAAGGATTAAAAGGAGCAATCGGTGCAGTGATTTCACAGCGTGGGGCTGAAATAATTCTCTACAGAAGACAAATTACATGAAAGTAGTTATATTCAGGCCAAGATAGTTCTATAATCAAGGAAAAGTAAATAATCTTATCAGTTAAAAATTCTTCCCTTGCGTGCAATGGAAATCAAGTTAGTGAAAACGGGCTCTAATCTTCCAAGTACCAAACTGCTCAATAGCTTTTTTACTCATGTAAGACCTTTGGAGTTTTCCCGGGAGTTCAGATTACCTTTGCTGTGGCCCATCGGCTTTGGTCGGTCTGTTCGGTGTCCATAGAGCCCTGCACTCTGCGGTCCACACCGTGGCTTGCGGTCCCTTGGCCTTGTCTTCCGTCCCTGCCTGCATCACGGGGTCTCCAGACCTGCCTCTGTCCTTCCTGATGATTCCAGAGACTGGTCATTTGTATTGCCTTCCCTGGTCGGTTTTGCTAGACATTTAAATATTTTGTTGAATTAGTGTTACTCTTTATTGATTCTATTTTTAATTTCAATGATTTATACTCATTATTTTGAGTATAAATAAAAATAATGTTATACTCATTATTTTTCTTTCTGCTTGTCTTGAGTCTATTTTGGTCTTATTTTTCTAGATTCTTGAGATGAGGCCTTTTATTATTGGTTTGAGACATTTCTCCTTTTCTCAGGTATGCGTTGCTTTAGCTGTGTCCTACAACTGTTGATACCTTGTATTTTCATTTTCCTTTGTTTGTTTATTTTGAAGTACTGGGAATTGAACCCAGGGCCTTGTGCATGCTAGCCAAGCACGCTACCACTGCCCTGCACTCTTGCCTTTGCCTCCCAATTAGCTGAGATTACGGGCGTATACCACCACACCTGGCTCTAATATATTTTTAATTTCCTTGGGACTTCTTTTTTGACCCATAGAGTATTTAGAAGTGTGTTGTTCAGATTTCTGGCACTTGGAGATTTTCCTATTATATTTCTCATACTGATCTCTATTCTGTTTCATTATGGTTAGCAAACACACCACACATGATTTCAATTGCTTTAAACGTATCAAGATTTGTTCTGTGTCCCAGGCTATGTTCTGTCTTAGTGTGTGCTCCAGGGGCACTTGAAGAAAATGTGAATTTTGCCACTACTGAGTGGGGCGTTCTATGACTGTGCATTAGAGCCTGTCTGTTGACAGTGTTGAGTTCTTCCAGACCTTTGCTGACTCTCTGTCTAGTTTGCTCCACTGATTACTGGCAAAGGAACCTTGAAGTCACCGACAGTAGGAATAAAGTTGTCTGTTCCTCTTTTCAGACCTATTGGTTATTGTTCCATTTTTTTCCAGCTATGATGTTTGTGCATTCACATTTAGGATTGTTATGTCTCTCGGTGGATTGGCATTTTATCATCAGGTACAGCCAACCTCCATGGCTTCCACATTTGTGGATTCAACAAACTTGCAGATTGAAAATATTTCGGGATAAAATTGAGTTCGTATTAAATGTGGGCAAACGTGTTTTCTTCTCATTATTCCCTTAACAATGAACAATAATAACAATTTACATATCATTTAAATTTTCATTAGGTATTATAAGTCATCTAGAGATGATTTAAAGGGTACAGGAGGACATACCTGGGTTATATGCAAATACTGCACCATTTTATATGGGAGACTTGAGCACCTGTGGATTTTAGTATTCACAGGATGTTTTCTAACCAGTATCCCACAAACACCGAGGGACAACTCTAATGTCCCTCTGTTTCTAGTCATTTTCTTTTCTGTTTAGTTTACTTTAAGTTATATTAATACAGTCACTCCTACTTTCCCTTAATTAATGTTTTCACAATGTATCTTTTTACCATTTTTACTTACAACTTCCCTATATGATAATATCTGAAGTGAATTTCTCATTGAAAACATATGGCTTAGTCATTTTTTAAAATCCATAGTTCATTTTCTTCCCTTTATTTACACTTCAGTTTCTCACACCAGAGAAACTATGCAGTATTTAAACATGTGTGTCCGATTTATTTCACTTAAGAGTATGGTCTCAAGATGCATCCATTTACCTAGGAATATTTCAAGCTTATCGTTCTTTATGGCAGAGTAGTACTCCATTGTATAAAAAAACCACATTTTCTTAATCCATTCTGCTGTTGATGGGCATTTGGGCTGCTTCCAAGATTTAGCTATTACAAACTGTGCTGCTGTAAACATGCGTGTTCATATATCCCTGCAGTATAATGATGTCCAAATGAGAAAGGGAACAAGGGAGGGGGAAAGGAACAGAGGGACAAGAGAAACAAGAAATGGAAGGAAAAAATGGAAACAAATCTTTTGTAAATGGGGAGGAAGGAGGGGGTGAGGGGAGGGGAATGGGAAAAAAAGAAGCAACAAGATACATCATGTACAGGTACAAATTCCCTATGATGAATGTTATCAATATGTACATCTAAAATGTACCATTAAAATAAAATTTAAAAAAAATCCATAGCTCAAATCTCTTTCAATTGATATATTTATGTGATTTAATTTAATATAATGACTGTTATTTCAGGAATTAATCTTACCATTTTTATTAATTTTTCTGTTTTTCATTCCTTCGTTATTTTTTCATTGCTTTCTATTAGCTATTTGAATGCTGTTTTAGAATTTTATTTTATCCATAGTGTTTGTAAATGTATCTTTCTGCGTAGCCCTTTTTGTGGTTGTTCTAGGTATCACATTATTTTTGAACAACTTATTACAGCCCACATCACAGTTTACTGGTGCTACTTTACCAGTAAAGATTGAGAGAATTTACCTATCTTCACATTCACTTATTATCCCTGCTCATAATTTAATTTTTGAAATATTTCCAATGCATAACATTTAGAATTACATCAGACAGTTATAATTTTGCTTCAACAAAAATAATTTAGAAAACTCAAGAGAAGGAAAACATATTGTTCTTGCCAATATTTTTGATTATCATGCACTTTGTCCTTTCTGATCTTCCACATTTCCCACTCTTATTATTTTCTTTCTGTTTAAAGTATTTCTGTATGGACCATTCTCTTGATAGATCAGCTTGGGGGTGCCACATTCACTTTCATTTCCTTTATTTGAAGGTCTTAATTTCCTCCTCATTCTAAAGTATTGTTTTTCTCAGTATAGGATTCTGCATTGCAATTTCTTTTCATCCATCACTTAGAAAACAGTGCTACCTCATTTTGGCATTCAAAGTATAAGAAGAGAAATCCACTGTCATGTGAATTGATCTTTTAATAGATAATGTGCCTCATTTTACCTTGGCTACTTTCAAGAGTTTTTGGTCTTTAGTTTTCCTAAGTTAATTGTAATGTGCCTCGAAGTGGATTTCTTTGACTTTATTTTATCTGGAGTTCACTAAGCTTCTTGAATGTGCAGGTTTCCCTCTCCTGCAAGATTTGGGAAGATCCAGTCATAGTTTACTCACACAGCCTCTTGTCGTCTTTTTACCCTCCTAGAACTCTAAAAACACGAACACTAGAATTTTGGTTAGAATGCCACAGATTGTGAAGGTGCCAGTTTTTGTTTGTTTCACTGGTTGGTTTTCATCCATTCTATTTTCTGTCTCTTGTTCAGTTTAGGTAATTTCTACTGTTCTGACTTCCAGGTCACTGAGTCTTTCCTCTGTCCCTTCCACTCTGATGTGGAGCCACTCCACCTTGCTTTTTACTCACTGTCATCTCTAAAATTTCCATGTGGTTCTTCTTTCTCTCTTCTATTTCTTTTCCATGTTTTCACCAGTTTCACATTTGCTTCTGATTGCTGTAATCGTCTTATCAGAAGAACTTTATCAGATAATTCTGACATCTCTATTAGCTGCGCTCTTTCATTCCGTTTGAAATCTTGGTTCTTAGAATCATGTGTGACTTTTACTGAACCCCAGACATTTCTGCTTTAGCTGGCTTCCAATAATACCACCCCACCTGGTGGAAGGGCATTGCCTTGTCACAGCCAGGTAGAGACAGGAGTCCAGGCTCCACACTTGGACTTTAGGGACATCAAGTGAGTGAGGAAGGAGAGCTCGTTGTGACAGCCCGGTGAGGAGAGGCAGAGGTCCCAGGTGCCCACATCGCCTGCACTGACATTTTGGAGGCGTGGCCTCATTACCAGTGGGTGTTAAAAAAAAGTCCTGGCTCTTCACTAAGCCACTTCTGACACCACCTAGAGGGGAGTAAGAAGGTACCTATGTGCAGTCAGATTCCCACATGAGGTCTATGTTATTTCAAGAAATAAAGTTGCATTCATTATCACTCAACTTCAATGTGGTTAATTTTTAAGGATGATATTTACTACTCAACACTTGAAGCACTGAACCCAAAGAATCTACTCTGGGAAATATCCTAATTAAGCTCCAAAATGTCATGTAAACATATTTTCCTTCATAAAGTCAGACAAATTTACTGTGTTATTTTCCTTCAAAAATTGTAACGGCTTCCCATTTCTTACTAGTAATGACAGGCAACTTCCCTCAATGATCTGGGCCCACCCACCACTCTGGTCTCAAATTCTACCATTTCTCTATCTGTTCTCTATGCGGCATAGAGGGAATTTTCAGAATTATTCCCAGAGCATTCTTTTTAATGTATTGTATTAGTACATGTTTGCAATTTACACGGTGTGCAATCATCTTGGAGAGTAGTCCCCCATTCTCCTCTGGTCCCCTTACCATCTTTCACATGGTTATTGATATTATTTGTCTCTCAGAACATTCTTAAAATAAATTTTGTTACTGTATTTCATTAGATCTGAGAAGCCCTCAGGTATAGACACTGAATTCTCTTTAAACAATTAAATGCCGACCACATTTTTATAATACTAATAATTGTAAGATGCATTAAAATGTGAAACAATACTGGTTTAAAATGTTATGAAATGTGGTTACTGCTAAGTATATATAAAACAGTATTTATAAAATATATTTAGCACAAAATGAATAACACAGGAAAGTGAATATTACTGTGACTTCTACCTATACATCCAACCATATTTCATTCTTCTGCTCTCTGTTTAGAGGAAATATTGAAAAATTTGTTTTAAAAATCTTTCCCCTGCTTTATCATTTTCCAGATACAGTTTATCTCTGAGCAACGTCTTGTTTAATTTTAGCATGTTTTGAGCTTTGTACACATGTGTTCTTTAGGTGATCTGCAATTTGCTATTTTGTGTTTGGTGCAGTCTTGCTGAGACTTCCCTCTGGGCTCCATCCATGTTGTCCCTTATCATCCCCCAGTGTTTCCGCCTGCTCCACAGTAACTGCTGGTGATGCACACCTGGAGATTTGCTTTTTGTGTGTCTCTCAAACTTGCTGGTGTGAACATCCTGCTTGTCTGCTGGAGCATGTGTACAAAAGTCCCTCTAGAGACTGTACCCACAAAAACAATTGCTATGTTTAAACCAAAGTTGTACCTCTCCAGTTTTACAAAATTGTAGCAAATTGCCTTCTAACTGTGTATAACAATTTGCCTTCCCAGCAACAGCACGTAACTATTTCTCTTTGCCCCCAAAACAACAGTCAATCAACTCTTGAACTACTTCAAGAAAGTTTACAATATGTAAGATAAAGGTGAAAATTTGGAGCCAAATTGTTCCAGACTGCTTTACAATTTGGTTGGTTGATACATATGACATGTGTAGACAGGTACCTTGGACTTAGCAAGTGGAAAACAATTCAGTATTGTTGCCGCTGTTGCTATTGATTAAACTACTTTCAGACTCCAAAAACAATTAGATTGCAGTGTGCTGTGCTTTGTACAGTTGCACAAAGTGCTCCCTTGTACCCAATGTCCTTCCCTCCCTCGCCCATCTCAGTTTCAATCTTCAGGAGTAGTTCTGTGAATCAACCTCAGATCCACATGGAGCTGATTATTCTCACTTAGGGCTTCTGCTGCCACTAATATATTACCTACCACATTCATTCCAAACACTTGTTCACTTCCTGTCTCTCTTACTACAATTTCTGTTATTTTGCATACATAATCTTTTATTTCTATTTCTTATTTCCTGGTCTTTACCAGAATCTTAACAAATTCTTCATAAATAAAAGGGTCAATAGATGAAAGAGCAGGTATAAATAATTGCACACATTAGTGGTATCCACACACAAATATTTATATACCTTTGCAAATTCAACTGAACTGCAAAGAGTTAAAACGTAGACACCACCATGTTCTCCTAACGACTCTCTTTAAAGGAATTATGCTCTTTTTTAATATCCTAGAAGAATCTTTAAACATGACCTTTTCATCTGTATGCAATGATAATAACCTTTTCTCCATCCAGCCTTGTAAATTAATAGTCTCCTTATTTTCTTCTATGAGAATGTCATCCCATAGTACAACCAACAAAAAAAGCACCCAGAGCAATAGAGCACAAAGTCATTTTATGATTCCTGCCATTTAGTCTTTAAATTGATTTTTTAAAAAAAGTTTTAATATATATATATAAAACCCCTTGTTCTTTTCTTTTTCCTTTAGCTTTAGTATAATGAGATGGTTGAGTGCTAGAATGCTAATTCCTGAAAGCCTTATGCAAACAACAAGGTCCACTATCTCACCAAGAGCATCTTCTGCTGCTTCCCTCCATCCAGCTTTTGTGAGAACAGTTCCGATTCACAATTGCAGTTACTAGACTTTTTCACCTGGTGATGTGCCAAATCTTCCTCCCTAGTATTTCTAGAAAATGGCCTTACTTTGACAATTGGCATAGAGCAGTGAAGCCAAATACTTCACAGCAATTTTCTCCTAAATATGACCGGGTCCTTTAGTGGTTTTTCATGTGACAGAATTAGACCCACTGGCTTGGCTAGTGCTAAGTATGTGGCACCCAGAATTGAGCATGGTCCCCTGGATGCGATCTGAAAACTTTACAGGAGTTATCATTTGTTCATTTATATATTTCACAGACATGTTCCACAATCCTTGTTTCACTGTACACTGGTATTAATGTAGTTGATTGGGGTTGGGGGGTGAAGCCAGGGCACACTATTAATGGACTCCAAGCTTTTTATGCCCGGATTTATATTTATTTTATTTCATCTCTTTAATTTTGTACTGGTGTTTTCTATTCAGCACTGTAATACATGTTTTTAATTCATATTATTTGATCTAGCAGTAAATCATTATTCCACTTGCACTTAAGTGACCTGAAAATTTGGTGACACCCATTCTTTAAGGGGATGTCTGACCACCAATCCCAGCTGGTACTTGGAGCTTACCACAAGGCCCAGGGACCATAATTGTTCAAAGTAAATCCATAAGTTAATTCTTGAATAATGAGGTTTCTTTAACAACAAAGTCAGTCAAAGTCCAAGCTCTTCTTTCTTCTTTACACATCTTTCTTTCTTGCTATTTCCCTGTCTCATAATAATGACTTAGTCCCCCTTTCCTATTTTCCAAATTGTGAACCTTTGAGTCATTTTGGATTTCAGATTTTTTCCTGCCCCCACCATCTATCTGACCATTAGTAAGTCTCCATTCACAATCCTGACTGCCTTACTCTTGTCCCTTCAATCCTTCATTAAGAAAATTGACATTCATAGTTTTTGTTGCTAATGAGACACTTTCCTCATGATGCTGCAGAGTTCCCACTATGAATTTTGTCGTGAATTACCCGAAGTGTGGTGACTGCAGAACACCCCCCTTTCCAGACAAACTGTCACACTGATGAACACATTTGCTCTAGCAGCTGCTCTCGACAGCAGGAATCACACAAGCTGTCACAACAGTGAGCAGCCAGCAATCCACTGAGAGTGCTCGGCGTTCAGCAAAGAAATCAAGGGGATTGTACATAAATACCCAAGATGTTTATGCTTGTTTATCTCTGCACACCCCGCCTGTGGGGCACATTCCACACTCGTTAACTAAGAGCCACTTGGGCCAGGCATCGTACTGTTTGCAGATAGGAAGAAAACACATTCATAGCCACAGACCCAAGAGAAAGAGAACAGCAGGGTAAAATCAAACTGATGCAAACAGGCAAGAGCATAAGAGAGGTTTCCCAAGTACTGAGAATTTGAGAATTTCCTTAACACTTTAGGAAAATGGATGGGAATGGAACTAATATTTATCACATTTTTCCATGTCAGAATTTCTGATACTAGTTTTTCATATTATTTTATATGTAATAGGAAATATATGAGTACTGCTAAATATTTCATGTTGAGTATAAAAGAATGCAGATGTTTTCAGAAAGAAAACCATTGCAAAGAAGGCATCAATGACATCCACTCTAGAAGGAGCAGTAAGCTATCTCACCTCTGTTCTGGGAATGCAGCAGTGACGTCTAAAATGTGGAAAGATACCGCCAAAGGACAGAGCAGGAACATGATAAAGATCTCTGTTTCAACTGGGCCTGCAAACTCTGACCAGGGCAAAGGCTTACTATTTTATTAGATGATATAGTTCCATGGAGCAGAAATACAGAAAAAGAGGAAGGAGACAAAGACAGGAAAAAGCCAGCTCAAGGTATTAAGCAAGTCTGCTTGATCATATCATAAGGCTGCCGTATCAGCCTTCCCATTGCTGAAACACGATGCCCAGCACCCACAACTTAAAGGAAGACAGGTTTGATTTGCCTCATGTTTCAGGGGATTTACTCCATGATCAGCTAGCTCCAAGGCAGAAACATCATGGTGGAAGGGCATAATGGAGCAAAGATGTTTAGTTCATAGCAGCCAGAAAGCAGAGTAGGGCAAGTGTATCAGACAGAAGGTACCAGGGACCATACGTAGTACCCAAAGTCACACCTCCATGACCCACTCAGACACACCCGGAAGTGTGCTTTACTAATCTCTTGAGCATGTCTTAATCTAGTCAAATTAATATATAACAATTGATAGTCACAGTTGCCTTCTGAGATGTTATATAAATGGCTTTCCGATCTATGGAGGAAAGACGTTCCCATCTACCATTCGCTAAAGCTTTACTTCACAGTTAGACATAGGTCTTTTACTCTTCCTGCACTCTTGAGACCATGTCATGACCTGCCTGTCATCAGCGAGGAGCTACACTGCAGGAGGAGAGAAGGGGCACGGCGATGGCCACTTGGTTTTACTTCTGTGAAGTTACCAGCTTCTCCAAAGACAACTTGTCAACACAGCAGGTGCTTTGGCTAAAGTGAGTGGCCAAAGATCTCAAAGAAAGTTGTGATGAGTGGATCTAGTGTCTGAAATGCCAAGGAGGTGTCTGAAACCATTTCCATGCCCTCAAAATGGAAAGAAGTGGGTCTACAGCCACATTCTACTGGGCCCAGATCTGGAAGCAGACAGCAACCTCCATTGTGCATGATAACAAACATCATAAAATAAAACGTAGTGCTCACCTCTAGGGAAAGACAGAGAAAGGAAACAGGATGAGGAAGCCGTAAGCAGGGATTCAACACGGAAAACACTATGCTTTATTTTTTAAAAGAACCGAAAAAAGTGGCAAAATAATACCATTTTGTAAAATTGAGTGTTTGGTACATGGGTAACATGGGTATTCGTTATATTCTTTTTAACTTTTTATATGTCTAAAGGATAGATTAATAAATAAAATTCAAGACATTAAAATGCATGTACTCATTAAAATGATACTGATCATTTTAGTCGTACTAGGTATTTTCATTTAGAATGTATTACAGGTGTTTGAGTCCTAAAATCACATGTTTTAGTTCATACTGTTCTCTTCCAGCCTATTTTTGTGAGAAATCAACAGGATTCCAGGAATGATTTCTCATTGAGAAAAGCACCAAAGGAAATAGGATGTTTTGTTGTGATATATTTCTAACTCAAGTAAATCTTTAAAACACCATTAAAAGAAATGTAAAAAGTGGCTTGTATGGATTCTATTGCCCAATTCCTCTCTTTTACCTGGATAGTTAGTGGCATGTTCTATTCATGCAATTGTTCACTGGAGAAATGATGTGCAAACACGGAATGACCATTTTAATTCTTTTCTGCCTCTGCATCTTTTCAAGAGTGCACTAATACCATTCTCTTTGGAAGATGTACAGGCGTGAAGCAACTCCTAAATCTTACTCTTCTTCCCCTTCCCTGCTTGAGCACCCTAAAACTATGAAGATACGATTCTCCCTTTCACCTTCGACAGTGCACCTTCAAAATGAAGCTGTCAGCTTTGCTTACCAACCAAAGAGCAATTAAATGTCTGAACATCTCTGCTGAACAGAGCTCATAGCATATAGTGACCGTTTAATCTGACCAGTCTCCCTTCGACACCCCAAATCAGACCACCTTCTTGGTAGAATATGCATTGCCTTTCCTTCACTCTGAACAGATCACTGATTTGTTCCCTGAAGAAATCTCACTGATTTCTTCAGGTAGTCACACCTAATGCTTGACGAGGTCGGCAGCAGGATTACTTTAAGCCTCTCTGACAACACAGGGAAACTAGAAGGGTAAATATAATTACCCTTCTCTCTACATTTTCTACAAGATATTTCCTGTGCGGAGAGATGGGTGCCAGAAGCAAGCAAAGGAAGGAGCAGGAATGGGAAAAAGGAGAAAACTAGAGCAATGAAAAGTCCAAGGCTCATTACAGTGCCACTGAACAGAGACACACCTAGATTATCTGGCACCACTTCCAACACTGTCCTACTCCATACAAATTGTTTTTGGTGGTGATCATGAAATGGAATGAGTTATAACAAGCAAAGTTATGAAAACAGTTAATTTTTTCTTTTATTAAATTTTGTGGGTTTTATGTACTCCTGCCAGTTTCCTTAAAAAAGAGTCACTTTTAATAAACCCAAACCATCAAATTCTCCTAAATCATACTGATAAAATATTTTATTTCCCTGATTATTTCTTTAGTTTTAAAGAAATCACAAATATAAAAAGAATGCATTTTAATTTTAAATACATCTTTTGAATTTAATAAGACATTTCCATTCCCCCCAGCACAGGACAAATCAACGGAGTCTCACAGTCGTGGACTTTGAGCCCCCCCAAACTGTGAACTACATAAAACTTTTCCTTTTCAAGTTAGCTGTTTTAGGTATTTTGTTCCAGTAACATAAAGCTGACTAGTACAGCTAGACTTCTCTGATGAGTTCTTTTGCTTGGGAATTTCCAAGGAACTGACCTGGCTGAGGTTTTCTAAGAACTGCACGTGGTCTAAAAGTCTTCCTGCAAGTCTCCCGTCCTTCTGTCTCCCAGGTGTGTGTCCTGCATTGTGGTCTAAAGACACTCATGCTCCCTCCCCTTTATATTTCATAGGCATGTCCTTCAATAATCTCTTGCATACCTAATCCCATCCTGAGTTCATGAACCAGAAGACCTAAACTGACACAGGACTCTCCTACAATTTAAAATTGGGACAGATGGCCAGGTGTGGTGGCACACGCCTGTAATCCTGGCACTCAGGAGGCAGAGGCAGGAGGATTGCTGTGAGTTCAAGGCCAGCCTGAATTACATAGCAAAACCCTGTGTTGAAAAAACAAACAAACAGATCTTTGAACCCAGGCTTGAGTTGGCAGGTCAGGAAGCTCCCCGGCACAGATTTGTTCTGGCTCTGCTCCCTTCCAGGGAAGACAGCTCCAGGCTCCATCTTCGGACTCAGGCTCAAGTTGGCAGGTCAGGCCGCTCCCGGGCGCTGATCCGCACTGGCTTGGCCTGCGCACCAGCAGGGTGAACATCAAATAAGGTGGGAAGCATCTTGGACAGAAAGCACTGTTGCCTCTCTCCCTCAGTGGTTTTTTGTTGTTGTTGTTTTGTTTTTCATTTCTCTTCTGATCCAAGCCATCACTATCTGGTAAAGCCAACAATACCCATAGCACTAAGGAACTTTTAGAGATATAAACGATAAGGAGACGTGGGTGAGCTACCAAAGATCTCTCAGACAGCTGCAGTCTGACAACTGCCCCCAGACTTCATGCTTGGAGGCCAGGATCAACATAGTACCCAGCACTGACCACTGCAGACTCAGTAGGGCTAACAAGTATAGAATCAGGTTTCAGCCTGTGCTCCCCACAGAGTGGTGGCCATCAGAGAAATCTCACTATATGTGCATATATACATAATATATGTACATATTGGTTTTGTTTCTCCTTATTTTCTCTTTCTCTTATTCATCCTGTTACCTGTCCGATACATTCTCTTGTCTACATATTCTTTCTTGTTGTTGTTGTTTTGGTTTTTACTTTTATTGACTCCTGCTTGGCTCATATCTCTCTTTCCTCAACCAAATGCTATTTTTCCTTTTCTTTTCATTTTCTCTCCCCTTTTCATTTTTCATATGAGTAAATATTGTCTAGATTCTATGTGGTTTGACCCACAAATTTAATTTATAAATTTTAAATCTATTAGAACTTTCTTCATTACCTCTATACTGTTTCCTATCCCTCATTATCCCTGCTACAAGCAGGGGGGAAAAAGCACTCTATTAACAAGATACCCACCACATGTAAATTACTGGTTTATATTGGATTCTGCTTTATGATGGTATAGACCTTGCTCTTATGGTTAAAGATACAAAGATAATATCTACCACAGTTGGTCAATTTCATGACTGTAACTGATGCTATTGTTAATGTACTAGTGTAAAAAGTGTGCCATACAGGCTATAACCAGTTGTACATTCTCATATGGTAATACTGTAATTATCTGAGGTAATAATCATTAACATAATCCAGGGTCTTGAGACATCCACAAAAGCCAAAAGTCATATATGCCTAGAAGACATTGAACAAACAGAATTCTCCTAAAAAGTATTGATATTTGTCTTCAAGTAACCTCCCATAATCAAAATATAAAAGTCAGCACTGAAACTAAAAGGGTGGAAATACTATAGATACAAAGAAAACGATGAGACCTAGAAGTAAAATACAATCCCAGATCCTCCCCAGCTCATCCAGAACAAATCCAGAGGACAACGAAATAAAGGAAATTGGAAAACACTCAACCAAACTTTCAGAAATGATAGCAGCAGAAGTTAAAAAACAGATGGATGAGGTTATAGAGACTATCGGATTAGAAATGATTGGCCAAGTTAAGTCAGAGATGACGATCATAATGAAAGACCTGCTTAGTGAATTTAGAGTAGACACAGATAAGAAAACAGAGGAGCTTAGGAAAACAATGGAAAACTTGACCACTCAATTTAGGAAAGAAATGGAACCCATGAAACAGAGCCAAACAGAAGTCCAAGAAATCAAAAACTGTCTTGAAAGTATACGCAGTTGCCTAAATGAGAGCAAAGACAGAATCTCAGATCTCGAAGACAGGACTGCACTTTATGACCATGAAAAGGAAAACTTCTTAAAAATAACTAGAG
>PVJO010026419.1:0-21082 GCA_004026905.1 Hystrix cristata
TGCAGGAGGGATGACTTTCGCCGTCTGCGCCCGCACGCACAGGTCTCCTGGAGCTGGCTGGCAGCAGCAGGGCACCGGGAGGAAGCTGGGGAACCTTCCAAGTTCCCTGGAGGGGGGCAGACCGCGTGGCAAGAAGTTAAAACCTGCCCCACTGGCGCCGCTGGAAAGAAGGTGGTGTTACCTACCAACAGTGCAAAGGTTCTGGGCTCAGTTCCCAGCACTGAAAACAAAACGAAACAAAATAGTAGACAATTTCATAGTGATATCAGGGACAACAAGGAGGTGCCCTTGGCGTGCAGGGTCACTCTTTGTTCTGAGTTCAGTGGCAGTTAAAGGTGTCTGGCTTCTCCTCTGTTGGAAGAGAGCCTACCGCTTCTCCAGGAAAGGACTTTCATCCTCTTTCTCCTTCTGCCCGTCGGATGGGTGATGTGCCCACGAGGTAGCAAGATTTGTGGGAGGCACATCTCCACACCCAGGCGTCGCTCCTCAAGAGAAGGCTCGCCGTTCCTCCTCTGGAGGGCCAGCTTACAAATTGTCACAAGGACTTCCAACTGCGCGAGGAGAGTGGAAGAAAAACTAACAGACAATTTAGAGTTGCTCTGGCGGCAAACTTTTGAGATTCTCCAAAACACTGGGAAATGTACAAGGCAGGCTTATGGCGTTGCAAC
Organism: Hystrix cristata; assembly: GCA_004026905.1. Taxonomy (NCBI): domain Eukaryota; kingdom Metazoa; phylum Chordata; class Mammalia; order Rodentia; family Hystricidae; genus Hystrix; species Hystrix cristata. The sequence continues at coordinate 669 of PVJO010026419.1, forward strand.
AAAGCAAACAGAAAACCCTGAAAAATGTGACTCACATCAGCCTCCAAAATCGTGGGTTCCTTCTGATCCAGACCCTTGCCGATGTTGTACAGAAAAATTACACAGAGCCCAGAACGTCCTAGACCCCTGGAGAGGAAAGGCACACACTCCTTTCTCAGAGAAATCATGAACTCTCCTTCAGTGAACTCGGAAGAAGAAAGAACCCTGCACTTCGAAGGCACCCCTTTAAATGATGGGCTCCCCTATCATTGATAGTGTGTATTTCTTTTCTTTCCCCCATTACTGGGACTCAAACTCAGGATGTCTGCATTGGCACTGAGCTACATTTCCAGTGCTTTTCCTTTATTTTGAGAAAGGTCCTGGCTAAATTGTTAAGTTGCCTAGGCTGGCTCCAGCTTGAGGTCCTTCTGCCTCAGCCTCTCAGAAGTGCTAGGATAACAGGCAGGCACAGCTACCTTGAACTCCTAACACCACCTTGTTTTCAAGGGTACCAGCGGTGGTAGGCGCCATGCCAGACCTTCTTCCAAAGCAGGTGGGGGACAGCGGTGTACTCTGTGGTTGCGGGGAGTAGAGGTCTGGCTGCCGGAGGACTTTTGGGGAGAGGAAGATGCAGGGAAGAGCTGGAAGCGGGGTTTAGAGAAATGTTTCTGAAGATACAGTTTTAAAGGCTCACCCATACGAGTGAGGGCTGATTTATTTCAAGCCATTTTCTGACTCCCTCATACAGGTGAAATAAACGGCCATCAAGCGTCCGAGATCTTTTTTCCTCTTGGCGCTGAGTCTCCCCGCAGGTGGACTTATTTCCACATAACTGGGGAGCCCCAGAAGGGTCACCAAGAGCCAGAGTTTTCTGGGGAGAAAGAAAACGTGTGTTTTACGACCTTTGTGGGAAGGGGATGTTTGGAGGGGAAATGGACTGAGAAACTCCCCGGAGAGATAGTGGACTCCTTGGAAAAAAGAAAACCCTTCTATAGAGCCAGAAAAAAAAAATGTAACCTGCGATTCAGGGAATGAGTGCCGTGCAAAATGGGGAGCTTGAGGAAGACCTTAGCCCAGGAAGTGAGTGTCCCAGAAGCTGCGCTCATCGCTCCCCCAGAGGACGCTGGACGGTAAAAATCAAAGTCTGTCCTCCCCACGCGCATGGGCAGATGTTCTTCTGCAGCGCCGCGGGGAGTCGGGCTCCCACCAGGCACCAAGTGGGCAGCGGAACACCGGGAGGGCCCCAGCCTGGCGCTGGTTCTGATCCGGACGGAGTCACTGAACAATCACGGTGGCTGTGCGCAGTGGCACAGGGTGGCACAGGATGGCACACCGCAGCGCCTGCCCTGCAAGGGCTGAGGCAGGGGGATTTGCAGTTCTAGGCCAGCATGATCTAACCAGTTTTGAGGCCAGACTGGGATATACAGTGAGACCGTCTCACAAAAAACAAAAAACACCAGCTGCCACAAATAGTCGCGAAAATCGTGGGACAGTAAAGCTGTGAAAACAGGTTCGGCTCAGTAATTACTGATAGTAGGTACATGAGGCGAATTCTGTTAGTTTCGGCAGAAGCGAATTATTTATTTTAAATGTATTTATTTATTGGTGTGTTTTCTTATTTATTGGAACTGGGGATTGGACCCAAGGGCAAGCTCCGGGGTATCCTTAAATAGTCCAGATGGGACTCAAACTTCCGACCCGCCTGCCTCACTCTTCTAAGTACTTGGGTTGGGGGCGCAGTGTGCCCGGCTGGTTTTGGTCAGTTCAGTTTGGTATAAGAGGGAGGGAGGAGCAGGTGTTGGGGAGTCAGAGGAGTGAAGAGGTTCAGGGGAGCTTCTGGATCCTGAAGAAGAGGCCGGAGAGGCAGCAACCAGAGAGTGAGGAAGGAGGCGGCAGAGGTGCGGGTCCCATCTGATGCCTGGCCCTGCGCTTCGCTCCCGCCTGGCTGTTCATCTGCACCATTTACACCTTTACCCTTTATAATGACCTGGTACATATAAATTGCAAGGGGCTGGGGATTTAGCTCAGGGGTTAGAGTGCTTGCCTTAAGGCCCTGAGTTCGTTCCCCAACACCCCAAAAATTAAAAAAAAAATGCCTGTAATCTCAGCACTTGGGAGGCTGAGGCATGAGGGTTGCTGTGAGTTCAAGAGAGGCTGAGGCAAGAGGATCGCTGCAAGTTCAGGGACAGCCTGGGCTGGACAGTGAGTTCAACGCCAGCTTCCACTACGCGGCAAGACCCTGTCTCAAAGAAAAAGGGCGGAGGGATAAAGCTCAGTGTGAAGTTTCTGGTTTCAATCTCCAGTACCTGGAAAAAAAAAAATCCCCCCTTTAATCTGCCATTCATTGATTTTTAGTGGCGACCGCTTCAGTGCTTTAATTTAAACTGTAATAATAAGCTGGGCATTTCACTCAGTGATTAGAGAGCTTGCCTTGCCAGCATGAGGCCCAGAGTTCGATCCTCAGCACCAAAAAAAAAAAATAAAATAAAATAAAAAAAATAAAATAAAATAACTGAGAAACACAAGAGTAAACTTTAAAAAAATAATAATAATAAAAGGAGAAAACATGATTCCTACCTAAAATGAACTGAAAGTACATTTTGTAGACTTGGAAACCAGGAGTTTGATTTTGGCTCCGATGCTTTGGAAGAGTACGGGAAACAAATGTCCCTCATGTGCTTTTTGGGGCACGAACACGGCAGATTCATTCCGTCTTCTTGGCTGTGTATGCGATACAGGTTCTCTGCCCCACTGGTGTGACGTGAGATGGCCGTGGAATTACCACGAGAAGACCTGAGAGCTTCCAAGTGCAGGGTCTCGCCCGTGCGCCATCGTCGTGCCGCTCAGCTCAGGCGCTCGCAGATGGCCGAGCACGTCTGCGGGGTTTGCTTCGCCTGATTTCCTGGCTGTCCTTCTCGCAGCAGGATTGCTGTAGTTGTCAGCGTAGCAGCTGCGGCGGCTGCCCGCAGCACAGGAAATCGGGGTCGCCAGCAGTGCCCGGCTCCCGAGGAGCGGAGAATTTGGATTTGATGCACACCGGCGTGCAGGAGCAAGGCACGGAGTCCTACGGGACAGCGTGTACAAAGGGCTTGTTTAATCTTCTTGTTACTAGAGTTATTACAAACGGGAAGAATGGTCAGAGTGCGCGTGAAAATTGTCCTCAAATGGTGCCACAGAAATTACACGAGTACTTTTGTATAGTAGTCACGGAATCCAGGAAACTGATAAAACTTTTGCAGGGAAGGAGGTAGTACGTGGTCTCTCTCAGGCCATTGCGTGAGTTTAATTACTACAGCAGACAAATCTCCGAAAGGAACAGCTTTGAGGAAGTCAGGCAAGTCATCAGCACTCGCAGCAACTACGTATGAGGACCGTTTTACCACGTCTCTCAGGACACAAGGGGCATTTGCATCGACTCAGAACTGCAAGAAAACAAGACTTAAGAATTTTTCCAATATTAGTGATAACGCACTGAAAAATCTAACTCTGATCGAAATACTTTACAGTGATATATATATGTGCGTGTGTGTGTGTGTGTGTTTTGGGGATCGAACTCAGGGCCCTGTGCTTGCTAGCCAAGCGCTCTGCCACTGAGCTAAATCCCTAGCCCTTGTTTTGTCCTTATTAAGTCGTATAGCTTGAATATGGCTGTACAGCCCAGCTTGGCTTCGAACTCACAATCCTCCTGCCTCAGCCTCCCGAATGCCAGGATTTCGGTTGTGCACCACCACGTGTTTCTCAAGTCACGTAACTTCTGACTCTTCAATGTACTATGCTTCAGTGTTCCCAGCTTAAGTGACTCGAAGCTCAAAAAGAAAGAAAAGTAAGGTCAGGGTCGGTGTGAGGTCGGCGTGTCCGGTGCCCACAGTCATCTGAGCAGGGCCCTGTCCTGTGCGGCCTGGAGACCTCTCAGCCTCACCCTTCTTGCCGATTGCATCAGTAACTTTTTTTTCTTTCTAGCGGTACGTGGTGTGGAACTACAGTGCTCTATTGCTGAGCTGCACACCTTCCCCTCTTTTAAAAATTTTTTAGAATTGGGTCTCATTGAATTGCCCTGCTGGTCTTGAACTTGCGATCCGTGTTTGCCTGTTTATTACTATTATTATTATTATTTTGAGACAGGATCTCACTATGCAGTTGAGGCTGGCCTTGAACTCACGTTACATAGCCCAGGTTGGCCTCGAACTCTCGATGATCATCCTGCCTCAGCCTCCCGAGCGCTGGGATTACAGATGTGCGCCACGGTGCCAGGCGCAGCCTTTGCCTCTTGAGCAGCCAGGCTTGTTGGCACGCACCACCCTGCCCGGCTACTCTCAGCTTTGTGCAAGAGAGTTGCTGAATGACAGAAGCACCTGTTCACAGTTGTGAGCCCGCTGCAGTACAGGCGCTAACCTGGGGAGGGGCCAGGTGTCTGTTATCAGGTGCAGCGACAGAACAAATAGTGAACCCTCCTGGCAAGGAGCTGGCTAGAGCAGGCGCTCCAGGGTGAGGGATTCCTGCTAGGGACTTTCGCGGCAGACTCCAGGGCAGGCTTCTTGCCTTAGTTTTCTAGTCTGGGGCTCCTTTGTTTGGTTTTCCTCCTATCTCCTTGTCTTGGAGCTCTGGGTATCCTACTCTCCGATCTTTTTGGTCATTTGAGACAGGATCTCGCTGTGTAGTTCGGGCTGTCTTGAATTCACCGTGTAGCCCAGGCTGGCCTTGAACTCACGGTGGAGATCCTCCTGCCTCAGCCTCTCGAGTTGCCACGTGCTGGGTTTACAGGCGTGTGCCACCAGCTGGGTGGTCCCCGTCTTCTATGAAAGGGGACTAGCGGCTGTACTCTATCCTGCGCCACACCACACGTCACACTGCACGGGCCGGGTGTGCACATTCCGGAAGGGGCTCCCTGCGGCGCTCTTGGCAACACTCTGCAGCAGTCCTTTCAACCTCCTGGTTGGGGCTGGAGAAGGAGCGCAGTACCTGTGACAAGCAGCGTGGGCAGCAGCCAGCAGCAGCTGGCGCCCACCACAGCGCAGCTGCCTCTCACGGTGGCCACTGCCCGCAGGCCCGTTACCGAGCCCCACACAATGTGCAAGTTGTTTTGTGTCTTATCCCGAAGTTGTTTTGAGCAGGTACAGTAAGATACAGACACAAAAATGATTGCCATGGACGGGGCCATTTTCTTTCTTTGTTATTCCCTTTTCTTTCTTTCTTTGCACTAGGGATTGAACCCAGGGCCTTTGCACTGAGCTACCTTCCCCAGCCCTTTTTTCATTTTCATTTTTTTGGTGCCGGGGATTGAACTCAGGGCCTTGCACTTGCTAGGCAAGCACTCTAACCACTGAACTAAAGCCCCAGCCCCCCAGTCTCCTGGCCCCTCAACCCTTTTTTAAATTCAAAATTTGAGACAAGGTCTTGCTGAATTGCTAAGTTGCTTGCTAGGTTGGCCTGAGCCTTGCAGTCCTCCTGCCTCAGCCTCTCAGCGTCCTGGGATGTGCGCTGCCAGCATCTCTACCTCCACTGCCGCGTGCCTGCCTGGGTGGAAGCCTTTACTGTGGTTTCTCGGGAATGAAAGGGCCAAGTGAGGTTAGCAAGTCTTACCGAAGGATCCAACAGTGTGGATGGCTGCAGTAGCCTCTGGGCTTTAGGGCGGATCCCAGCTCTACGAAGGATAGTGTCCCATTGCTTTGCATAGCAAAGGTGTGCCGCAAGTTGTTCTCGGTTGCAACCTGGGGAGAAATGGGTCCTCGGGTCTCAAGTCCCCGAGCGCAGCAAGAACACAGAAAATAAGAAAAATAGTGAGTACTGTGCTTGTTTGTGGTACTTTGGCGTTACAAAATTTCTGGTGTTCTTTGCGTAGCATAACATTTAGCTGCCACTTATTTTTATTTTTTATTTTCTTTGCGGGGTGCTGGGGATCGAACTCAGTGCTTTACACTTGCTAGTCAAGCGCTCTACCACTTGAGCTAAATCCCCAACTCCAATGCCACTAATTTTTAAAGATAGGGTCTTCGGGGTTTGGGGATTTAGCTCAGTGATAGAGTGCATGCTTAGCAAGAGCAAGGTCCTGAGTTTGGTCCCCATAACCTCCCTCCCAATAATATAAAATAAAAATAGGGTCTCTCAAGATCAAATTACCCTCTATTTTTCCCTTGCAGCAACTTACAGTCAGTGGAATAATTCGCTGTTTCTCATGGCGCCTGAAGACAATCCGTGGACTCCTGTAACACTGGCTGCCAGGAATTCACAGGCATGCATGATGAGTGCAAGCTTCACGCTGCCGGGTGTTCCCGCGTGTGCCAGCGTGTGCCCGCGTGTGTTTCGTGTGTGTTACTGGGGATCCAGCCCAGGTTCTTTGCCCTGAGGCCTTTTTGTTTTTTAGTTTTTGAGTTGAGGTCTTACCGAATTGCCCAGCCTGGCCTTGAACTCGAGACCCTCCTGGCTGAGCGCTCTGGCAGCTGGGTGCAGGCGCGCGCCCCCTTCACACTGTGAATGCTGCGTGGTGGCCGCAGAAGTTGCTCCAGATGTTGGGTGAAGAGTGGAAGGCTTGTAGGCTGCGCGGCGGGAGGAATGACAAAGGAGGTGTCGCTATGAGGCAGGGGTGTCTCTCCCTGTGGCCCCCTCCGCTGGCTCCTTGGCCAAGGGGCGTGGCTGTTACAATAGAGGGTGTAGAAAGAAAGTCCAGATCTGTGTGAGGTTATATTTTGGATGCAGTCTGAGCCTTCTCAACTTGGTTATTGTAACAAAATGAGAGAAGGATATTCTTGGACGAACGGTCACCTCCACCACCTCCGCCACTTTTCCACAACTGCTACTACTTATTACTGCTGGCACTCATTGCCTGGGGCCCAAAAGAGTGAGTAGAGTCTTCGGCATTCACTCTCGGTAAAGATGATGATGTCCCCTAGTATGTTGTAAGAAAGCCCTTAAAGAAGGTAAGAGGCCGGGCGTGGTGGTGCACTCCTGTAATCCCAGCACTTGGGAGGCTGAAGGAGTGTTGCTACAAGTTTGAGGCCAGCCCGGGCTACTCAGTGAGTTCAAGGTCAGCCTGAACTACATGGGGAGACTCTGTCTCAAAAAACAATAACAAAAACAAAGAAAAAACCCTGGAAGACTGTCCTGGCCGTGTGGGCTGGGAAACCAGTCAGGGGAGAGCAGCGCCATCCTCAGTGCCGCCCCGCTGCCGCCTGGTAGACGCAGCCAGAGCGCGCCAAGCCAGAAGTTGGCAGAAGCAGCAACTGCCAACGCTGCAGACGCTGGAGAACGTCAGAGCGCGGTGGACAGTTTTCCCTGTCCTCTTCCAGGAGCTCAGCCACGAAGTACCAAGAACAGAAGAGAGGAAATTGTCATTTTGGAGCAGTCTTTCTCCTTGAAGTCCCTCATACCCTCTTTCTACTCATTTTATTTTTGCTCTGAGTGTATAAATGGTGAAGAGCAAAGAAATAGAATGTAACATCTGCATACCAACAAATCTGGCTTCAGAGCCAGCGTTCTGCAGAGGAAAAAGGACTTCAAATTCCCGTCCAGTTCTTTTGTTAAACAAGCTTTCTTAAGTCCTTGCATTTCAAAAGTTCAGACAACTACAGCTATGTGCCTGCACGCTGTTTTTACAGGTGTGTAAAGATATTGAGATTCGTGTTTTAAGGGCTATGTCATGTGGGTGGTTTCACACCGGAGTTAACCGCTCCAAAGATTTTTGATTGTTCTGACCTTATATTTTTGCTCTGCCACTGTGTTACCATCACTTCCCTGCGTGGAAGCCAGCTCTTTCTGTTTTCTTGGTACGAACCGTGTTCGCCCTCCTCACACGAGGCAGATGTGGGCACAGCTCTTTTCCCTCACCTGGCTTCTTAGACGTAACGCGTACTTGTTGTGTTCCCTTCCCTCCTCTTCCCTCTTTCCCCTTATCCCTTGTTGGGAGCGTGTTAGGAACTAGGAAGTTGAGGTTGAGCGGAGGAGAGACTGAGCCACACAGAGACTTGCTTCCCTGTTTCCCTGCGAGGCGTGTCGCTGGCCAGGGTGCTTAAACTCCCTTTTAACAAGAAAACCTGGAGTGAGATCGCGCAGGGAACCTTCCGGAGTTTGGAGAACAGGACAGCAGAGGTCCGCTCTGGATCCCGGCCGTGAGGTTGGATGTCCCACCTTGCTGGCCCTACAGTCAGCTCAGTCATCCGTGGCCATTTTCGAAAGAAATAGGGACCGCCTGCCCCACAGAGGAGGTAGATGTGGAGTAAGCATCATCCACAGGATCCTCTGGAGATTTTTTTGAGCAGCGGACCGTGGAAGCACAGGAGAGCCCTGATCCTGACCTGTGGACTCCGGTGTGGCTGCAGGGCCATGGTGCCGTCCCAGCGGACCCACACGGAGGGGCACCGGGAGTCATCGACACTGGCGGCTTCCACCTACTGAGATTAGGGAAGGAAAGAAAGAAGACAAGGTGGAAAGTTGCAGTTTGAGGAGAAGGACTTTCCTTTTTTGAATCCAGAAGCTGGGAAACAGAATCAGCTCTGTGGACTTACTGGGACTGACTTCTGGCATGTAGGAAAACCCAGCTCACACGGAGCGCCCTCCAGATGTGTTTCCAAAGAGGCTCCTGCTGCTGCATTCGCCTCACCAGCAACGGGAATACATCGTCCACCACGGTTCCAAGTGTCTATACGAACCTGGTTCCTGAGCTGAGTGTGGTGGCGCACGCCTGTAATCCCAGCATTTGGGAGGCTGAGGCAGGAGCATCACCGCGAGATCGAGGCTCACGCTAGCCTGAAACTACACAGTGAGAACCTGTCTCAAAAAAGAAAAGACTCTGGTTCTTGCACCTGCACCCAGCCCAGTGCATGGAAGGCCAAGAGAAGCGAACACAAGTCAGGACCCCTTTCCTCTGGCCAGCAAGCCCACTGGATCTGGGACCAAGCTGGCGGCACCGACTAGCTGGGGGCACAGTTCGGAGCGCTCCGAGGGGAGTCCTCCAGCACTACCGTCCAGTTGCCAGCAGCTCCTCTCGCCGATGGGAAGAACGAGCTCCCGAAGACTGAAGGACAGAGACGGGGCAAGGTGGGGCATGTGGAGTCACCTGCGCTCTAGGACCAAAGCAGACATGGAGGCAGGCCGACTCCAGCAGCCTCACTGTTGTGGAAGGAGGGGAGGGCCTCTCACGGCCTCTGGGAGCAGAGCGGCGGGGCGACAGGAGTATCCCGACGGTGGTGAGAACAGCCTTCCTCTCAGGAGGAGGAGGACAGGAAGAGGAGGCTTTGGGAAGGCCAAGCCCAGCCAGCCTGGGCTCCCCTTGCAGGCACAGCTGTACGGTGGAGCCGGAGGACCGGGACCCTGGACGCCAAGTGTGCACGCCTGGAAGTCGGCACAGAGATGTCCGCAGCTCCTCTGAGCCGGCAGCCTGCTCGTGTGTTCAGGGCACGCGAGCCTTTGCTTTTCTTATTTCGCCGAATGCTTCATGCACAGAATGTGTGATGACGTGAAATCATCACATCCCGAGGAGAGAGCAGTTGGCCTGCAGAGCTTTCGCTGTTGTCCTTTCCTGTTATCTGCAGAGCAGAGATGTTTGTGTTGCAGGAAAGATTTCTTTCTTTCTTTTCTTTTCTTTTCTTTTTCTTGGTACTGGGGATCCAACTCCCGGCCTTGCGCTTGCTAAGCAAGAGCTCTAACCACTGAGCAATATCCCCAGCCCCTAGAATGTATTTGGATATAGGAAATGCATTATTCTCACGGCTTAGATACTCAGGGTGTATTGTAAAGATTATGACTATTTTGATAACATTATTTGCACATTAAAAAAGATGTGGTTATTACCAGACTGTTGAGAGGGAAAACTACTGCATAAAATATGTAATTTGTAATAAATATTTTGCATCAGAGAGGGAGAGGGAGAGAGAGAGAGAGAGAGAGAGAAAGAAAGAGAGAAAGAAACAGTGTACCAAGGCAAATAAGGGAGAGGCTATAGACTAAGCAAAGATTTTGTCCAGGACTACATCACCAAGAACAGGGTAATTTTGTATTGTTGGGAGTCAGTCAGTCAAAATGCGTAAGAATTTAGAGGGGATGTCTTAAACATCGTTTTCATATCCATGACCTCATCCTATGAAAAAGCAGTAGTAACTCTTTCACTGAAGGCAATATTTTAGAGATACAGCTTTAGATTTGAATGAAAGAAAGCAATAATTCTGAGATTAGTAACATTTTTAGTCAGGTTGTTCCCTAGAAGGTAAAAGCAAAATCACTGATGTCTACAGATTGTGTTTCTGCTGGCAAGAAAAGAGGGACAAAGAGAAAAAATAGTACAAGCAAAAGAGGAGGAGGAGAGAATGAAGAAAGGGGAAAGGGATAGAATATAGTAAGAGTTAGTTGGTGAAGAATTATTGGAGGGCTGGGGATTTCACTCAGTGGTTAGAGTGCCTGCTTTGCAAGCACAAGGCCCTGAGTTCAAACCCCAGCACCAAAAAAAAAGAAAAAAAAAAGGTATATTGTGGGTCTCTCCACAAAATGTAAAAGTGGAAAAGGTGAGATTGGATGAAGAATAAGTCAGGAAGACTGTAACAGAGAAGTTAAAATTTTGCTGTGAAAACTTTCACATTATTGTGGCGGAGATTCCATGAACTTAACACTTGTTGTCCCTGTACTTGCTTCTCCTTGTCCTGGGTCTCTTGATACACAGAAGTAACGATTTGCAATTTTTTAAATCATTCTTTTGTTGTTCTTTGGCTTTTTGGTTGAGATAGAGTCCTGCTAAATAGGACAGTCTGGCTTTGCGCTCTGGGAAGGAAGCCCAGGCTGACCTGGAACTCGTGGCAATCCTCCTGCCTCGGTGCCCTAGTGCGGGGATTACCGGTATAAACCACCACTCCTGGCTTGAATTTTTGAAACCTTAACTTTATAGATAACTAAGCTCTCTCATACAGTGTTCCCACTGGCCCGAGACAGAACTCTGGCCTGGACGGGCTTACGTGCTGGTGTGAGATAAGGCTGCCCTTCCTCCAATGTTTTTCTTGTAGTGATGTTGGAATTCTGCCCACTGAAAGAGTTGCACAATGATTTCTTATAATTTGCTGTATTTATTTCATGCTTTAGAAAGTGCGCTCTCAGGTTTATGTGCATGCATAAAAAGGAAAATATAAATAAAATCGATTCAGGAATTCCAAAAACTTCTCCACATTCAGAGCTCAGCTTTGGTGAATCCCTCACTGAATCAGTTGGTGGTGGCTGGCTTATCCTCACAGTACTGGCTTCTGAGCCACCAAAAGTGTGGCGAATGGGTCAAATTTAAGTGTTCCACTATCCCAGATTTTCTTCCAGGCATCCGACCCGATCCTACAAGTTTTGCTGCTGGCTCTTTCTCCATCAAGCCGGATGTCTGTGATTTCAGGTCGTATCTAGGACTCATCTTCTTTCTTCAGCGGTGCTTTTGACTAAAGCTTCAGAGTTACTTGTCCAGCCAGACCATCGGCAATAATAAGCAAGTCAACTTGTTTTGCTCTGTGGGGGATTCAGTTTATAGTTTAACTATTCGGGTACAGTTTCCCCAAATGCATTAAGAACTAACGTGTTTGGGGAGTAACTAAGGACTCAGAAGTCAAGTAGCTCTTAGCCAATCTCACTATTCTCCTTTCTAGGTCCAGGGGAATCTTTTTGGCTCTAGGAAAACGCTTTTGTCTAGGAAAATCTTCTCTCCTTCCCCCAGGAAATTCTCAAGTTTGAGCGACTCCTGTGTGTGTTACTTCCCTTGCGTGTCTGTTGTGGATTTTATCAAACAATGTGCTCAACTCAGTTGAGACATGGTGTAAACGGGAGCGTGCATGTTTTTGGACGCGGAGGCAATAGTGCCACCTGGCCAGCGACACTGAGGGACCATCCAGAGTTGGTAAGAGACAGCCCTGTTTCAGAGATAGCGAAATGCGGGAGAAAGAAAAATCCGTCTCAGCGTCCGCGAATACATTCTGTCGTGGTGACGGCGCTAATGCATCCTGGGGTTTCTTTCACTGATTCCAAGATGTGGAAGGAGCTTGCCCTAAAAGAAATCAGTATTTTTTAGCGTGTTAAAAAGAAAATCTAGGGGTTGCCAGTCTAGCCCAGGGCAGGGCGCTGGCATGTACGCGTAGCAGGGATCGGTCGGTCCCCAGCTAGGCAGCAGCAGCAGCAGCCGAGGAGCGAGGTCGCTCAGCCTGAAGCTACCAGGAGTATTCCTACCTAGACTGGCTCTGGCGCCGGCAGGTGGGCGCCCCATTTTAGACAGCGGTGCTTTTGCTTGTCACAGATGAAAATGACGCACTCGGTGCGATAACCGATTTCGGCTCGAGCCCCCCGCATTTCAGCTGCGCTTGCCGCCTGCGCGCCAGCAGGTGGGCAGGGAGTGTAACCCAGCGAGCCGGGTGTGTGCTGACGTTGTAACCCTTTGTGCGCGGCGAGGCCCGGGACGGCTCCTCTCGAGGGCCCGGCGCTCTTTGTCAGCGGGGACGGCGGGGCCGCTTGCGGGCGCGCCGGGCGCGGGACGGCGGCGGGGGCGGGGCGGGCGGGGCGGGCGGGGGCGGCGCCGGCTCGTGCGTCAGAGCCCGCTTCGCACCTTCCTGACGTCAGAGCCGCAGCGGCGCGGAGCGGGCGGCCAGTCGGCGCTCGGGCGCGCGTGGAGCGGACGCTGCTCGGCCGGCGCGGCGGCGGGAGACGGCGGGAGACGGCGGGCGCGGCGGAGGTGAGCGCGGGCCGGCCGGGCGCCTCCGCGGGGTGGTCGGGGCGCAACAGTTGTGCGGCGCGGCGGGGCGACCGTCGGTGACGGTGGGGAAACCCGGAGCGCTCGGAGCGGGGTATTGTTCAGTGGCGTCCCGTTTTAACTGCGCATGTGTGCGTGTGTGCGCGCGTGTGTGCGCGTGTGTTGGTGTGTAGCTTCACATGGATTGCTGTCTGCGGTGTCATGCAAGTACATCCCAAGCGATGAGTCCTGCGCGCTGTCGGCTCAGGTGGCGGCGATGATGCGCTTCAGCTAAACGTCAGCTGTACCCTTTTCCTTGTCTATTGCCTCGTTATTTGTTTTTACCTGATATTACAACAACGAATTAGCATTGCTAAAAATACAGAAACGTTTGTAGAAGTTCAGAGGTGAAAGGCTGTCGATGTGAGACCTGCGCGGGATGACCGTTTGCGTCTAAGCCTCAGTTTCCTGATTTGCTAAGTGAGACTGCTCTTGTTTCGTGCCTTTTGAGGCTGTTTGCGTTGCAGTGAAGTGCGTGTGACGCTGTGGACAGGATGCCGGGCTGGAATTAAGCAGTCCGCGAGCGCTGGCGAATATTATTTTATTAAGACTGCGTGGAGGTGTCCTGGATGCTTCTCGTGGAGAGAAAGCCGCGCAGTCTGGATAATGAAACAAAAAAGTTGAAAATTATTTAATAGTGTTGTATGAAAGAACTGACCCTGAATTAGAATGGTCTTTTTATATACCGTTTGACTATTATTTTGAGATTACTTCCCAGCTGTTTGCTTACAGCGAGACAGGTAATTTAGATCGTCTTCTTAAAAAAAAAAATCAGATACCCTTCTATTGTCTTTTCTTATATTCTATTAAGTTGATTTCTCTTTTGTGCAGCAGTTGAAAAATATTTCCTATGAGGATTCTGGATTCTATTAGCTCTTATTATACTGCTGTAACAATCATGAGGAGCTCGTACAACAACTCCAAAATTGTCTCAGCAGTATTTTTGTTGGCGTTTATCTCAGCATCTGCTGTAGATCTCAGATGTGCGAGAAATACAGTATTCCTGAAAAAAAAAAAAAAAAGAACAAAACCCCAGACAGTTCGGCTTTCTCTGCTCTTGTCTCAGATGGGTTTGTGCAATTTTAAGTGTTACAAAAACCAGTGAAATAAGAGGGTGAACATTGTCATTTAATAAATAGCGTTATAGTTTTTAAGAAAAATAAATTTAATGCTTTGGTCTTAAGGACTTTCATTTTTACCTGGGTGTGACAATTGCAAGGGACTGGGAAAAAAATCTTAAACATTAATTATAATTTTGCTCTCAAATTTGAAAATGTCTCTAGACTCTTTTTCTGTATCAGAGTAATAAAAATTAAAATGTTGAGGGTGAATTATTATGTGGTTTATGAAAAACGTGTGATTTGGAACTTCAGGTAATCTGTCTACAAAAAAATCAAAACAAAAGCCGTAACAATAAAGAAAAAAGCCCATTTTGATCTTAAACATGTATACATAGTATATGTTTTAGGTTAAAATATTAAGGTTATGTATGTGTATATTATAAAAATTATTGAATCTCCAACTACTGGTTCCGAGCAAATAAAAGGGGTTTCATCTTATCTTGATATGATGAAAAACTGCGTAATCATTAGACATTCGGTCTTGGCATAATATGTAATGCTATGTGCTTCATAGAGAAGCGAGAGAAGGTAGAATAGAATCGCGTGCACAGGACTATTCCATTTTTATAAAAGGGTGTTTAGAATAATGATAGATATTAATAATGGGTAATGGAATTACGGCTGATATTTACACTCCTTATTTCTTTGTTTTTATAATCACACCGTAATTGTGTTTTACTTTTATAATGAAAGTAAATAAAAGTCATTTAAAAATTAAAATAATTTGAAAAATTAAAATACGTGTTTTCCTTTTTTTAAATGAGACTTTGCTTTTTAAGGGATACTGGTTTACTGAATTTGGGTATTTTGAGTCTTAACGAATTTACCAGTATACTACGAAATGGTGCCGAGTAGTTTAACAGGTATATTCCTTTCCTTTGAAAAGCTCTTTGGAGTAGGAGGAAGCCATTGTTCCAGAATTTTCTTAAAGCACTCTTTGAGTATGCCTGTTTCCAAAAAACAATTCCGCTTTAGATATGGCTAAATTCCTTGGTCCGCTTTTGAATCCTGCCATGTCAACCTCAATCTACCTTTCCTGCTTTATTGTCCCTTAGATTTGCAAATGAAATTTTAGATGCAGCTGAACTTGTGCGTTTACCATCTCCAGGAGCAATTGTCCTTTCTTGCTTTTGAACCCATTAGAATATCTTCCCTGACATTTGTGTAAACAAATCCCATGTTCGGAAACCTGTTTAAAAAATCATATCCACTGGGGGGCAAAGTGGCTCACCCCTGTGAGGCTGAGGCAAAGTCAGAGCCCAGCCCAGCCTTAGTGATTTAGCAATATTCTGTCTGAAAACAAAAAATAAAAAATGGGTTCGGAGTGTAGCTCAGTGTGAAGACCCTGGGCTCAATCCCTGGTGGCAAAAACAAAACGAAGAGAACCTTGTCTACTTCGGCATCCCTGGGCCCTCCAGGTAAAACTGAACTTTGCAAATGAACCCATTAGCTATTATTATTGTTGTTGTTGTTATTATTTTATCATTTTAGTGCAGTGCTGGGGATCAAACCCACAGCCTCATGCATGCTAGGCAAGTGTCCACAGAAATATGCCATCAGCCCTCCACTTATTTTTACTCAGGTGTTTCTCATATACGGCTTCCTGCTTTTGCATTCATTTTCCAGTTAGTTCCATTTTAAACTTCTAGATGGCAAGAAAAGCTCATCTCTGTGTCTAGCCCTTAAAGCTCTTAGTATGCAACTCTGCCCAGAGGAGGTGCTGAAAAATTATGCTTTAATTAAACAATCATGTCCCTGGTTCTTTTCAGCCCAAGTGTTAGAATGCTTTCTAACCAGTGATCCGAGGTAGGACGCTTTGTCCACAACAATGTGTAGGGATAAAAATAACTGATCTTTCTGCGTAATTGTTCACTGATCCAGGCAGATGGTAAAGAATTGACGGTATTCTTTTTTTTTTTTTTTTTTTGGTGCTGGGGATAATATTTTTTATTAAAATTGATATGGTAACTTGAGAGTTGGGTCATTAGTCCAGGGCTCAAACTTTAATTTCACACATGTATTCCTTTGAAGGATTTCTCATGAAGCTTATTTTGGGTTTGATAGCATTATTGTCCTTCATCTTACCAGAGGCACAGTGGCGCCTTCTATTCTTTCACACTGGGTATTCCTGGAACCCAGACATCCAGAGTGTCTGATGGTGGGCTGGGTGGGCTTGCGAAGTCACTGTGATCCAGAATGCAGCATCTTAGTCAGAAGGTCGCATTGTAGTGAGTCATACATGGTACACCATACAATGTGCTTCATGTTCAGAAGTCACTGTTTTATTCCATTATTGGAAGCATAATTGTATTACTTTTCAAATTTTAATGTGGGAGTATTTTTTTTATTAAAGGAGGGTAATAATGGGACTTATCTTTTTTTTTTTAAAAAAACATTGTTTTATTTTAATTTGCAGATGTTTGCTGGAACTAAGATAGCTGATGAAATACCTGCCCTTTTCTGCTCAAGGTAAGTCGTTTGTTACTTTATAAAAAATATCAGGTTGTAATAAAATTCAGCGTTTGTAAAAGGTCAGGCAAAGTAATATAATCCCTGACCATGGAGAAATGATCCTTTAATAGGTAAGAGTTTTATTATTCATTAAAAATGATAAGTTATGTTATTGGATCAGCTTAGAATCCCTTGAAACATTTTTACAGTATGCGTAGTATGCGCGTGCCTGGGTTTCCTCCTCCACCCCAAGGGAATTTGATTTGGTAAGTTTTCGATGGGGTTCCAGCATGTGAATTTAAAAAATACCTATATGAGAGTTGGAGATTTATCTCAAGTGGTAGAGCACTTCCCAAGCAAGTGAAGGGCCCTGAGTTCGACCCTCAGCACCCCCCGCCCCCCCAAATACCAATATGTATTTCTGATTCCTTGTAACTCATTGTTATTGTGACATGAGAGAGAATAGAAAAGGCCCTAAGGGTTAGTATTTAATTTTTGTGTGTGCAATATTAGATTTTTTTTTTTTTTTTTTTTTTTTTGAGACGAGGTCTCACTATGTACTTCAGGCTGGCTTTGGACTTGCTATGTAGCCCAGGCTCGAACTCACAGTGATCCTCCTGCTGCCTCAGCCTCCCGAGCGCTGGGATTAGAGGCTTGCGCCACCACGCCTGGTGTAGATTCATTTTCATTTTGCCTTTTTTTCAGCATTTTCATTACATTTTCAGAGTATCATTAAAAAGCTTGTTACTTCATGATTTTCAAAATTTAGGTTTAAGCTTTAGGATTTTCTTTCTTTCTTTTTTTTTTTTTTAGCTTTAAAGTTTTCTTAGCTTAAGAAATTACCCTATTTATAAATATAACTTATAAACTTAGTCTCATTCTGTTGCTTCATATTAATACATGCAACAAGATAATGGAAAAGAGACCACATTTTAAGTAATATCATGTACATTATTTCAGATACCGGTTTAATTAGTTTATTTTTCCCATAAATGTGGGAAGTCAGAAAGTCAAAAGTTCTCAATAAAGTCATAGGTAAGTGGATGTTATAATAGAATTTTGGCTGGAAGGTTTTGTGTTCTTATCTTACTGGTTTTAAGTGTCATTTCATTTTTCAGACTGATTTTAACAATTTAACTTCTTCTGTTGCAGAATGATATTATTTATAAGGACTCATTGATATTATTTATTAGGACTCAGAAGTATGTATTTCTGATTCCTTGTAACTCATTGTTACTGAATTGGACAAGAACTGAATCTAATTCAACAGTTAGGTTCAGTGTTGGCCTTGGGGGAAATTCGATGTGTATCCTAGAATGATTCTACATGTTCTATAACAGCCGAGGCTATTTGAATTATTAGAATTAAAAACTTGATCGAATTATTTTGCAGTTTTATTTTCATTTTAACAAACCAGCAAGGAAAATTGAGTTTTTTTCACTTAATAATATATATATATATATACATATGTATATACATATACGCACACATATAGACACACACATGCACATTGTGTCAGCTGATAATAATTGGCCATGCATCAGAATTACTTGGGAAGTTTGGAAGTTCCGAATCCCAGTCTCTACCCAGGTCTACTGACTCAGAACTTACTGAACGAAGCTGGTGTTCTCTCTGGCTTGGCACTGCTGCACGATGTTATGTTGAAGGATTATGGTTTTAGGTGGTCGGAATCTATTTGTTGAGAAATTTCAGAGCACTAGGAGAAAACGATTTCTAATATTTATTTGGTTTGTGTAATTGTCAGAAGAAAAACAGTTGTTGTTTCCAGAGACTGATTTAATTGTTAATTCGATTTTTAGCAACCTTGTGGTACCTCAGTTCACAAACTTACTTCTTTCTGTGATTCTGGTCACAAACTGCATTGGACAAGAACTGAATCAAATTCAGCGGTTAGGTTCAGTGTTGGTCTTGTGGGGAAATTTGATTCGGTTCTCATCCAGTTCGGTTTGTGATCAGAATCGTGGAAAGAATTAAGTTCATGAAGCGAGGCACCCCTGTGTTCTGATACCTGTCTCTTGTGAGCTGAGTGGCTGCTGCCATGTGGTGACTTTACTTTCGTGGGAGAGAATTTGGTGGTGTTATCTGTGACCCAGAGAGTTCAGATAACATGGACTTTTGTACAGAAACATCATGGGCAAATGAAAGAGCTCTGTAGCAGGATACTAAACATACTATAGTAATATCTCGGAAGTAGTAATTTGTCTTTGCAAACTGAGCACTGTATTCTTCATTACTGAATCAATTCCTAATAACTCTAGCAAGTTATTAGAAAATTGATGAGAAATTGAGTCCTTTAAGTTTTCACACGTTGCCTGCATTTGCTTTTCGAGAAGAGCCTCATTGCATCTTCTGTCCAGCTCCTGTCTAATTCCTGTGTCTTCCTAACTGCTGCTAGAAATGGGAGCAGATTTCTGTGCCATCTTCCGCATGGCAGGAAGGGACGGCTGAGACCTTGGCCCTGTTCTTGTTTTGCAGTGTGATTGTTGGAGGACAGCTGCTCTCTGTCTTTGTTTAGTCACGATGCAGAAGAGACAAGGCTACTGCACCTACTGCCGTGTCGCCTACCCCAACCTGGAGCAGGTGAGAGCTTCCACTGATGGGATCCATCACACCTCAGAGGACCTTCGCCGTGTGTTTCTTTTCTTTTACCTTTCATTACATTCATTCATTCATTCACTGGACAGATTAAATTGAGAACCTACTAGTGAGAACATACTTTATGGTTCTAGGGGTACGAAACACTAAGTGTTTTTCATGGAAGTTACATTCTAGTACAGTTGGATGCAAAACAAGTAGTGATATAAATATGGAACATAATATGTTCGATTGTGATAAATTTTATAAGGAAAATAAAACAAGGAGGGGAGTGTTAGTTTAGGTAGAGTGGCAAGGTGAGACCTTTTTGTTTATTTTTTTTCGGGTGCTGGGGATCGAACTCAGGGCTTTGTGCTTGTGAGGTAGACACTCTGACCACTGAGCTAAACCCCCAGCCCGGTGAGACCTTTTTAAGAAAGTGCTGTTTGGGGCTGGGGATTTAGCTCAGTGATTAGAGTGCTTGCCTTGCAAGCATAAGGCCCTGAGTTCGATCCCCGGCACCACAAAAAAAAAAAAAAAAAAAAAAGAAAGTGCTGTTTGAGTTGAGATTTGAGTGAAGTTCATTGCCAGCCTTGTATGTATATGAGGGAGGAGTTGCTAGCTAGAGGATGGAGACCCGGGCAGAAGTGTGTGGCTGCAGGGGAGGTGGGAGATGGGGGGTGAGTATAGATCTCTCTGTTTAATGTCTCAGGTCCATTCCTGAGACTAATGAATTGGTCTCTAAATGAGGAACTGTATATAGGATGTACCTTACAGTATTCAGAACGAGGAAATGGTCAAAGGAAACTCCAGCTTGATGGCTTTGCTTTCATTTGCATGACTCTTACATGCAATACTACAATGTATAACATAAAAGTGCAGTACTGTACAGTAAAGTCAGAAAAATTACTGTACTGTGCCATTAAAAGAAGCCACTAAAAGGCTGCACCACCACTCGTGTTCCTGTGTTGAAAGTCTAAATGCAGGTCATAAGTCCGAGAGGCGGCTCCTAAGTCCGAATAGTACGCTTGGCCGAAAGTCTGAACAATTGTTCAACAGGTAGGTTGTTAAAGGAGGATCACCTGTAACAAGTGAAGAAGTCAGAGAAGTAGATTCTGTAAGACTTTATAGGTTGAGGTGTAAGGACTACAGATTTTAGCCCAAGTAAGGTGAGGGAAGGAACCTGTACTTAGAAGGATCACAATGGCTGCGGTTGGAGAGAATAGTTGGTATGGAGATTCTTTGAATTTTTTTTTTATTTATAACATAATACTTACACCATAAACTTTACCCTTTTAAAGTATGAAATTCAGAGATTAGTGTCTGCACAAAGTGGTATGCTAATTACAGAGCATTTTCAAGGCCTTAAAAGGAAACCCAATACTGTTGTTACTGTATACTTCTACCCCTAACTCCTGGCAATCACTAATCTGTTTTCTATCTCAATAGCTATGACTAGACTGCATATTTCTTATAAACAGAATCACATACTGTGTGACCTTTTGCATCTGAACTTTTTTCACTTAGCATATTTTCGA
>PVJO010026420.1:0-21132 GCA_004026905.1 Hystrix cristata
AGGTTGAGCTGTAAATCCAAAAAATTTTCCTTAAAATTTCAGGCTATAAGAAATGTTCTTTGTTTTGAAAAATTGCTCCTTTTATAACATTTAACATTCAAATAAAAATAGATAATTCACATTGGGCTATGATAAAATTTTTCTGCAAATACTTTTGGAATCCACTCTCCCTTCAAATAAGCAATTGAAGATCAATATTAGCACTGAGAACGCTAAAATATACTGCCACAAAGTAAAGAAGAATGAGTTTTGCTGTCTAAATAATGTTATTTCCACCAAATAATGATGTCTTAAACTAGAAAAGAGTTTGTTTCCCTCTTATGTTCTAGAGAGGCCTGAAGGAGGGTTCCAGGGCTCGTGTGGTACCTGCACATCAAACTCAGACTCCTTTCTTGTTGCTTGGTTCTCTCTGATGTCTTGTTTCTGGTCTAAAATGGCTGCTCGGATCTAGGCATCACAGTCATTGTTGAGGAAGATTAAAAAAAAAAATCCAAACACTTCATTTGCATAGTTGCTCCAACATCCAAAACTTCATCATGTACATCCTAAGAACAAGAATATTTTCCTAGGCCATCATAGTACCATTGTGACATCTCCAAAATTTCTCTTTGGCACAATCAGATTGCATAATACACTTTGAGAACTCTTTTAAAACTTTAAGTAGCAATGATCCGTAAGTACTTAGCTATAAGCATCTGTATTTTAGGGGAGGTAATGATTGGAGACAAGCTCGTCAGGTCTTTGTTTATTAAAAGTAACAGGAGAAAATTATCAAGTATTCAAAAGCTTGACCTATAAAAATCATAGGGGCTTTAAAAATGATATATTCTGAAAGAAATAACTAGAAAATAATAAGACAGTAGGGGAGAAAGTGTAGTACAAGAGAATTCCACAGAACATTACTATCAGCCAAATATTTTCCCCCAATGGTAATGATGAATATGACACAATTAATTTGTAAGAGCAAAAGTTATTCTTGGAAGAGATGATATTTAATGCAAAATATGAAATTATTTTCAATTAAAATCCACATGCCTAATTTCAGTCTACTAGGAAATATTAAAAAGTGGGATAGGCAGAGGGAATAAAAGCATACTAAAGTTCTTGCTTTCAAGCAGGGGAGAGCAAAGATATAACATGGCTTTTAGGTTTGACTATATAAGCTATCTTTCTATACTCACACCTGATAACTTAAGGTAAGGGCTCTGCTTCTCAGAAACATGTACACTAATAATTTCTAGGCACCCAAAACTATGTCACATCTGCTAACAAATACTTCTTTCCAGCTGCTCTGAGCCAGCTCCACTGTCCCCGCCTCAGCTTGCTCGATACTCTCCATCATCAGCGAACTGTTTGAGAACACATAGTAGCACCTCTTTGGTTGGGCTGCCATGACATTCCAGTGCTTATCATCAAGGGTCCTTGCAAATTTGTTGGTTGAAATACGGACACCATTTTTTAAAATTATTATTCCCTTCATCTTTGGATTCCAATGCTGTGCTAGGCTTCACCTCAAAGCAGGAAGAATTCCTTTCTCTGGTCATGTACCATAAGTGGACACTCAAGAACTAGAAATACTGCTGTGAAAAAGTCTGACTCTCATGTGTGACGCCTTCCTCTAGAGACCTCAGAACTGAAACTTTGAGGAGAGCCTGGGACCAAGCTGATACCAGGCTGCCCTACGGAAGAACCTCCCTTTTCATCGTTCGTGTTATTGTTCAAGTGCTTCTTCTGCTCACAAACTTCTCCCAATCCTTCAGTGCATATTTTTTTGAGGTAGGCAACCCTCAGTGGCTGCATATCAGGAGTAGCCATTACTTGGCTGAAAGCTGCGACTCTCATCTCCTTCATATTAACTAGAAAAATGTGTTCAATAATAGTCTAGAAAAATATAAAGATGACCACAAACTAGAACCAAGAGTGGAAGGTACATTGTTGAAATCACTGGGAAAAGAAAAACAAAGTTTAGTTTGTATTCAAAAGACATTAAAAAAGGAAATAGCAAGGAAATATAAAAAGATCACTCCAGCAGCTGGAGGTTGAGGCAGGAGGAATGTAAATTTGAATTCTACCTGGGCAATTTAGTGAAACCCTATCTCAAAATAAAAACAAATTTTTAAAGGATGGGGATATAGTTTACTGGGAAGAGCCTATGTTCAACAAGCAGTACAGCAAAAGAAATTTTTTAAAAGTAGATCAGTAAAGTAAAAAAAAGTATAATAGCCAAAAATTAGTAAAACTGAGTAATAGTTACGACAATAACGATAGTATTACAGGTCAATATTGAAAGACAAAGAGTTTCCCAGAAATATTTTTTAAAATGTAAGCAGATATTTACCAGATAAACATACAATCAAAAACAATGAAATCAGGGATGCCTAAAACAAAATACAAGTTTTCCAAGTTATTACTTTAGCAGTCAACAAAATGCAGTATGTGTCCTATAATCAGAGTATTTATATAGAATGCAACAAAATAACTAAACTCATGTTATTCGGCTTAGATAGTTTGTACCAACATAACATGAGCTCTGTTACAAGCAAAAAGTATTTTTAACTAAGTTTAAAATGGAAGGAGCACTTGAACAATAATACTAATGCAGAAAAGGGAGGTTCTTCAGTAGAACTAAGTTCTTCTACAAGCTAACATACAGATATGTAAAAATGGACATTACGGATGGTAATAGAAGCAGACCAATATAAAATGCATTCACCACTTGTGTTAGTCAGATTTCTTTAACATTCAACATCTACCACTTAAATAAGAAGTCTGATTTGGTTCATATTTTAAGGGGATTCAGCCCATAGTCCACTGGCTCCAAGGCAGAAACATCATGGGGGAAGAGTGTGGTAGAACAACCTGCTTAGTCTATGGCAGCAAGAAAGCAGAAGAGGAAACCCAGAGACTGGGGTGAGGCACCAAACAAAGACCCAAAGCCATGCCTCCATGACTCACCCAAACATGCCTCCATGAACCACCCAGACATCCCCAGAAGTGGGCTCCACCAAGTCCCTGGGCAGATCCCCAAGCCAATCTTAAATTGACATCTGCCCTGACCACCACACTGCTCCAAAGTTATTAGCCCACCTCTTGGTGCCAGTTCATAAGCAGACTAACAATCCAAAATATAACTGCAAAAAAAGCTAGGAGTAGTATGTGAGCCAAAGTGTCCTATGTTTATTTTATTATCATAATTTCTTTACATAAAATTCCAGGTATATCTAATTTTTTAGTGAAATGCTATTGGGCCTTTTCACCATAATGCCAAAATAAAAATTTTAGAGGAAATGCACAATACATTTCTTACTGTATAACAAAAATTGTAAAATAACCGGCATAGGGTATTAAATGTGGTCAAAATATTTTCAAGTACAAATTTCAAAGGACTTTAAAAATGTGATTAATTCAGTTGCTACAAGTACAGCACTAATAAGCACAACAGCTCAATTATAAAATCATTATTCTCTATGCACTTGATGACCCATTAATATTTTAGTGGATTTTGATGAGGCATAAAGTTACAGAATACTCCCATCCCACAATCACATAGCAAATAGCCAATCAACAAGATGTGCTCATTGTTAAGAAATCCAATGCATGTTATGTATTTTAAAGCACACTACATATTCCAAATTTAAATCAACTGCAATAAAACAGCTTTTATTGATTTTAACTGGTTTCACTGAAATCTGTATATTATTCTAACTTGATTCATTTTTTATGCCTTTTAAAGACATCCTGAGCATTTTCAGGAAGCAACATTGAATAGTACAACTAGTGGATGCACAATAAAACACCATGTGCAATACAGGATTTTAATATATAGATATAATTCTGGTGCTTGTTTGTATTCAAATGAAACAAAACTTGCAATGTTTTTGTATAGAACTTAGAGAGCCTACAATTAAATTTTATTAAAGTTGTTTTTCCAATTTCATTAAATGTAATGACAAATATACTTAGCATTAAAGACATTTCATTAGAGATGTCAGTTAATTTCTTGAATATTAACAAATTAGAATTTATAATATTCTTAAAATTTAGGAAAAATATGACTCTACTGTAACATTCATTATAATTATCCACAAATTATAGCTCAGAATTGATTAAGATGAGATATGAAATGTATTTTATGCAGTGAAAAATGTATTTGGGTGATTATATGTGAAGAGACTAGAAAAGTTAAAAACAAAACACAAGTTCTGGTGACCATTTCATACTAAAAATCAGAACTTTGCCTTGAATTTCAGACAATTACAAATGTAAGCAGCATACCCACTAGCTATTTAAATGCCTTTTAGAAGTCCTGTCTTATATCTTTCTCTGCCTACACAAGGCCTGGCACAGGTTAAACATTTAATAAGTGTTTAAATGAACGATTACCATATGGAAGGAAAAATACATAGAGGGATAAGTGTGCTACTGACCTGTCAGTCCATCAAGGTAGCACTGTTGATCTGACGTCACTTTTATAATACCTGCATCTAATCATTTTTCTATCTACTAATGACCATCTTTCCCTGAGTTGCCTACATTTTCTTACCAGGTCTACTGAGAACTCGCATTTTTGGAGAAAAGAAGATTGAGATTACATGTGACCAAAAATAATATAAATTACACGGCTTGCTGTTATTGAGTCAAGGTGAGACAAGATTTACTAGGAATCTTGAGTAGCAGAAATTCTGGCAGTTTTCTACACTGTCTGCATCTATCTTCTCCTCCCTATTCCTGGCTTGGGTTTCTTCACATGGCAACAGAATTCCAGAAGGCAAATCCTAATGAACAAGTAGTTACCAAACCTTAGTTTGTGTCATTTTTGCTTATATGCCTTTGGCCAACTGTAGTTACCTGTGCAAGCCTTGAGTCAGGCTAACAGCAAACTACATAAAGGAACGGATATCCATGAGGCATGATTCCCTGGGCTGAGGGTTGGTACAGCACTCTACAAAGTGTAATGTAATCGATTGTGTATTCTGGAAAAGTTGCACTGGATAGAAAGTAGAGAACTGTTTGTACATCGAGGGACAAAATTTGGAGAGGATGATTTAGAGATAATTTTAACCACCAAGGAAGAGGAAAGAGGCCTTCAGCACTTAAACAAGAGAGTGTCAATGGACTAGAGGGCAGCAGGGCAAATTTAAAAGCTACTGGTGAGTTAAAATCAAGGCCTTGGTATGACTGAATATGAGCGTGAGAAGGAAGGAAAGTTATGTGGGTTGACTAAGATTTCTGGTGTAGGCACAGAGTGAGTGGTACACAGTTTCTGAAAAGACAGACACCAGAGGAGAACGATGCTCTGATTACAAATTTGGTGCTCAGTAGTTTTACACATTTGAAACAAAAGGTCAAATAGATATGTAGGTCTAGAGCTCAGAAGTGAGGACTATGCCAAAAATAGAGATTTGAAGTCATAAGGTAATGAGATCACCTCGCACAAACAGAAAATTAAAAAGGACTAGATGACACCAGCCCCAACCCTTGTCTCATCTACCTGTGTTATTGTTGAATTTGGTAAATTAATCTTGAGTGAGTTGTCATCCATTAATAAAAGTACATGCAAGTGGTACTTGGACATGAACAAGAAATAGCTTTCTAATTTTCCTAACTCTCTCAGCTTGGAATATCCTTTCTCTCATTCTTTGTTTTGTGAGTGTCCAAATTCTGTCCACCTTTCAAGGAGAGATTCAAATCAACTTTCTCTATTTCTTCTTCCCTAATGCTCACTTCCTTGCAGTTTCATTGTTAAACCTTCTCTACTTCATCGGTATCCCTTATGCTCTACTATATTTTGAATAATTCCATGCTTCTATTGTTTATCTACTTACTAACTTTTACAGAGAAGTCATTATTTTCAAACATATTTCTATTTACTCAGTGCAAGAAATAAAAACTCAGTCAAAGAAGGTTTAGTGAACAAATGCAATAACAGAATTTCACATAGCAGTCACAAGCGTTTAAGGCTATTATTTCTGGACAAGAGGTGAGTATGTGACTATGTTGGGGGTTGTCTTTTATCAGCACATATCACATAGTTGGTTACCTATCTGAGCTACATATTAGACCCCTCTTGCCTGTATTTGTACCCAGAAAACTTCTAATTGAGGACTCTCCTAGATTGATGCCTACAAGAGTCAACAAATTTTACTCACAGTTATTATCCTCTCTTTTAGATAGTAAGGTTTTATTTCAGGGTATTCACACTTAGTTGCTTCCCAAAAGGTTTATAATGATAATAATTAGCATTTAAATAGAAACTTACCTGTTCAGGAGCCCTACGGCCATGCTTATTATCTAATGGAACGGTCACACTATTATCTTTTATTGAAAAATCTTCAAATATAAAAACCTAAGGTACACAGAGATTGTAAAAGCCCAGAAGCTGATAGTTAGTGATGCTATGCATTTTGCCAGCAACTTCAATTTTATGGTATGAAATTGAAACATGGAAGGCCATTAGTACTTTCCCACTCCTGAAACTTAGCATGCGATGTACAATTTAAGGTACAACTACACAAAGACAAAAAATGCCTTCCGCAATAACCCACCATTTGTCAAGGAGAGAAACCTTTTCTTTTCAACAATCTCTTAATCACCACAGGACATGAGTGAGCACTAAAAGATATCAGCCTATTTGAAATTCTTGGAGAGATCATTCAAAGCCAGTCTCAGGCTGTGATCACTCATAAGACGCTCCTGATTTTGAGAGCATTATAAAGAGCATAGTTAGGCCTTCACAGAATAAATCTCAATTCAAAATCCCTATTGGCTTCTGACAGTTATCTCATCATCTCGGCTATTATACTACCGTATGTGACAAGGAATGCCAGGCTTTCTTTTCTTGAAATTCATTTCTTAGATGCCAAGTTTATTTCCAGTCCTTCACTGCTAATTTCACTGCTGGGGAGCACTTAAGAAAATACTAGACAACGTTTGAAACCAAGTTGGTCAAAGAATGGTAATATGAATTGAGATAAATGGTGAAATGCAAATAAAACTAAAACTTTCTTATTAAAAATTAAGTACACTTTTCTTTTTCTCATGAGATACACGTTTATTTGTCTCATGATATTTTTGAGATTCATGATAAAGGATCCTGCAATTGTGGAGAGAGCACTGAGGTAAGAGTCAGAGACAGACTATGTGAGTTCTCACATCAGCTTACTGATGACTAGCATTGTGATTTTAGGGAAATTAACAGAACTTCTTGGTGAAGTTCCGTTAAAGTCCATATTTTTAAAATATGTAATTGAAACTTTCTAGTTGTCTCATATTTTGAATTGAGATTCTGTAATAGAAATATGAAACTGAAGGTCTGGGTATCTAGCTCAGTGGTTAGAGTGCTTCCCTAGCAAGCACAAGGCCCTGAGTTCGATCCCCAGCACCAAAAAAAAAAAAAAAAAAAAAAAAAACCAACTAACAGGAAATATTAAACTAAAAACTAGAACTGCCTTTGTTGTTATATATTTTATCCAAATTAATTAATCATGTAGAAGCAAGCACAAGGCCCTGAGTTCGATTCCCAGCAGCCCCTCCCAATTAATCATGTAGAATCCCATTACTATATTTATCAGTCAAGAATTATTCAAAAGAAAATGTTTTGTATTTATATTTTAAATTATTCTTGTTTAGCTACCTTTGTAGCACATTTGCCATTCAAGGATTTAAATATTTCCTTAGATACTGTTTCTTAGAATTTCTAGTACATTAAATTAGTTGGAATCTTGGAACAAGCACTGCCATTTGGCTTTCATGGAGAAGTTGTTAAATTATCAAAATTCTAATAAAATAACAATTTTTAAAAATTGTAAACTGCCTGAAAATTTGCACTATAATTTGCGATATGCACAAGTACAATCAGGAACACGAAATAAGATAGTTTGTATATTGCAGAATAGAGTGCAGAGTGGCGTGTTGTGAACTTCAAGCACAAGCAAAGCAATAAAGAGCCCTTCTTCCTATTTACAAATAACAATAATAAACTGGCAACACAGATGAGAGAAAAGAGGGCTGCACACTGAGCAAGGAGCTTTGGGTGGTTCCTTGTCATCAGTGAGGAGTCTGGGTTCTATCGTTAGTCAAGCTTGAATTCTGACTCACGGACTTCCTCCTTGCTACCTGACTTTGGGCAATCAACCTAACTTTTTTTGGCCTCGATTTCCTCTTGTGCAAATTAAAGATAAATGTCTCTTTCCCAGCTATCTTAAAGGGTTGCTAAGAAGATTAAATAAGTAATGGATAAAGTATTTATAAATTTCAAACTGCAATGCCAGTGTAATTTTATTTGATAGAGTAGCTACTTTGGATACCAAAAAGACCCTTTGCTTTTCTAGCTATATGGGTCATTAGATGAGTATCATTTCTCTTCAGTGAAGTCTTCTACACCGGTATGTATGATGAGTTTAAATAGATTTAAAAAAAAAGTACACTATAAAAGGTCTTATAAACCTCTATAACCTTGTTTATCAAACCATCAAGCAGAATGTCAAACTATAATTTTATCCTGAAGGACTTAAAAATACAACAGCATGTTGTATTTGGATTGGAAGCAGGGGCTTTGGGTTTTTTTTAATTAAGGCATATTACACACTAAAAAAGGATTTAACATTCTGGGCCTAGGACTTGTGACTAACTTCAGTAATTGATGATCAATAGGGAACTAGAATTAAGGTGTCTATCTTTTTGGATGGACAAACTGAGTCATGTACACTTAGATTGCCTAGAGAGAAAGAAAGAGTGGAAGACAGGATGTAAATGTGAAAAAGATCAAGGAAGAATGGAAGGAAGAAAACTAACATTTGTTATATATCTGGCAATATAGCAGGTAACTCAGAAACATATCCTCACTTATTATTCATAGAGAGATTATGAAAGAAGTATTAATTTGTATTGTAGAAAAAGAAATAAAATAGAATGGCCTAATTTAGTGCAGAGACGTCAGTGAAGGAGTTGTAGAGAACGCTCAGGTCTGTTCTAAAGCCCACCTCATAAAGAAGCCCATCCCTGCTTGAAAATTATTACCTTGGCCTTCAAAGTTCCTCACACAATGTGTAGAATTTTGTGGGGAAGCAAGGTGGAGCAGTTTTTAGGAGGCTCTCATATCTATCCATCATTTATGTGGTGATGTTTAGAAAAAAATCATCTTGTTCATTACATGGTTTAAGGGGGTTTTCTAGGAGACTAGGAATTTCTAGAAGAAAGGTGGTTATTGAATGGGGATTGGAGTGCTGCTGCAAGCACTGGCCACAGTAGTAGGTCAAATTTAAGAGTATGAGCTACGAGTACGAGTGACTTCATGAAACCGAGAGAAAATCTGGTGATAACCATGGTAACATACCAGCAAGGCCTGCAGAAGGAATTGGTGGCTGTTATATAACGCTAAAATCCTACCTTTATTTTTATTTAGACATCATACAGTATCTCCTTACATCATCTTGCAGAAGATCTGCAGATGGCAAAAGCTGCATCATCTTCTTCTGCTGGGACTTAGAGAAAAAGGTTTTATTTTGCACCTTGCTGCACAATTCACAATTTGGAAAGGGAGTGGAGGTTAGAGACCAGGTGTCTTCTCCTCACTGAAACCAGATCTCAGAAGCTACTAGGTATCAAATGGCATTGTCTCCACTTGAGTCATAAGATGGTCCACACATAGAATACAACACTATTTTATTGTAGGAATAATATTTTTAGCAGCCAGACATCTTAAATATTTCTCTCAATCTCTTATGCCACAGAGTTTAGGCTTATAGAGAAAATTTCTGTTTTTTTGAGAAATTAAAACAAGAATAAGTCAAAAAAGATCCACAAAACCAGAAGAGATTTTTCCTTGCTGAATTATTCTAAATTATTATGAATTATGGCCTCTGCTTCCATTTTTTCTCTAACCCAGAAAGAAAATAACACATGATAATCCAAGTACTTTAAAATGAAAAAAGTGTGTAAGCTGGAAAAGACAGAAATACTCAAGCCTGAATTCTGCTCAAATATATATTTTTAAATAAACAAAACAACAATAAAACCTGTGGTTGTGCCAGCTGCAAATCTGTAATCATAAGACCTAAGAATGTTTCTATAAACAAAATCTTATAAAACTTAATATTTTTAATATTCTATTACTACGTGTCATAATATTTCCTTACACAATAGACATCAGAATCATAGTTTTGTTCTACTATCATAGAGATCCCTGATAAAAAGCAGAGAAGCACAAAAAACTGTAAAAAAGGATTTTATAGAATTATATCTTCCAAAGAGATTTGAGTGAATAGCAATTTTTCTGTCTTAGAAGCCCCTGGTAGACTTTCAGTATATATTAACCTAATTATCTGTAGTTGGACTATTTTTCATGTGATATTTACTATCAGTGAAGAAAGGGTGGCAAAAATGTGAGAAGAACGATTTCTTCACTGATTTTCTCACTAACTTTGGCTACATTATGCCTCAAATATGCACGTAATCTTGTGTGTTCATTAGCACCAAATGGGCTCAAACTGACAACTGATTATTACCGGAAGGCTTTGACAGCAGTGCATTTTCACAGATAGCAAAGACCTCAACTTCGATAAATGGAGGGACATAAGTGGAAGAAAAAGAAAGAAGCCAAGAGAAAGTCTTTAAACAGTCTGATGTAAACTGTTTCTGGAGATTCTTTGCCCCGTGTTAGAGCAGAAGCTGAGAAATTCTGCAATAACAGTGGTAGATGGTGTAGGCCATTTACATTTGGCTGTGATTTCTGTCTATTTTAGCCTTAATATGAATTGGGTAGGCAGAATAGCCCTCTAGTGATGTCTACACTTTAGTCCCTGAAATCTGAATATTTTAATTGTATATAACAAAAAAAATTGTAAATAAAAAGATGTAAATCTTCATAGATGCCAGTAAGGGCACAGGCCTTAAACTAGGAGATTATTCTGGATCATGTAAGAGGGCTCAGTAGAATCACCACTGGCAGAAGACATTAGCAAAGAAGTCAAAGCTTGCAAGCATGAGAAGGGTTCAAAGTGCCTTGTTGGCTCTGAGGAGCCCATATGCAAAGGCTGGAGAGAGCTCTGGGGAATCAGGGTACCTCCTTGCCCTGAGCCAGCAAGGAAACAGAAATTTATTAGTCAGCTCCATATTCCTATAATGAAATAACATGAGGAAACTAATTTATAGAGAGAAAAGTTTGCTCACAGTTCTTGTGGTGGATGTATTGTGGTCAACTTGAGTAGGAACACCCAACTGAACTGAGTTGGTGTGGTTCTGAATGTAAAGGATACACCTGAAGTTTACTGACAACACAATATAAAGGAGAACAGGAACAGAAGATAGGGGGCCAGCTGTTTCCCAGGAGAAACTCTGTTGCAGCTGGTTCTCCATAAGGGAACTCTGCTGTTCTCATTGCAGAAGGGACTCAGGGTCTTGCTATCATTGAGGATGGCTGCTGTCTGCTTCAGGAAGCTCTGGTCTTCATCTCTGCTGTGAGCATTGTATCCTGGTTCCAGTATAGATTTCTTCAGCCTTTTAGTGCAGACACAGATGTACATGAGACATTGCCAGGGGGTCCCAGCCCTTGAATGGATTGTTCAGGTCTCCAGTGCATAGATAGAAGTTTTGGACTCTTCTTGCATTTGGCTTGTGTGTGGGAATCTTGTAACTTGTATTTGTCCTGTATTAAATATTGCTTCTAGAAAAATAACTAATACTAAACTAATATAGTTTTGGAGATTTAAAGGTGTTTTATCTACAATGACTTAGGTGTGGCGAAGGCAGCTTCCAGCGATGGTGGGGAGGATATGGCAGAACAAAGAGCTCATATCTCCAAGCAGAGCAGAGGGAGATGCTAAGTGGGGTCCCCCAATTACTTCTGAGCACAGCCCGCATGATCTAAGAACCTCCCATTGGAGCCACCTCCTGAAGTTACCGCATCCAGATCCCTTCATCCTTAACATATTTCTAACACATGGGCCTTTGAGGAATATTCAGCATCCATCACCGACCAGGGACCACAATCCCACAGCCACAGGAGCTGATTCTGCCAACACCTGAGTGAATCTGGAAGTTAATTTATCCCATGGCCTCCCAACAAGACCTCAGCTGGTCCAGATTTTCATTTCTGTAAAACCACGAGAAAGAGATCAGCATAGCTAATCCAGATCTTTTAAAAAGAGAGCTAAATAATAATTAATTTGTGTTGCTTTAAGGTTTTAAAATTGTGGTAATCCGTTACAAAGCAATAAAAATCTAATGCAACGATATAAATGTGAAGGTGATTGCATAAGCATAAATTCAATGTTTAAATGTAAAAATCTCAGATTAGCACTCACCTGACTTTTTAAAGATCCTGAGGGGAGCATCCTACCTCATTTGCCTTATTCTAAGGTGGTTAGTCTGAACAAATTGAGGATGAGGGAGATGCAGATTCTCATGCATGTTTGGTGATGCTGAGAGAGAAGTAAGAATTCAGATTTAATGGAAGCTTTCCAGGTGACTGAGATATGTTCTATCTCCAATTCCTAGGTGAGATGCATCTTCCTATTACAATCAGTATCCAAATAAACCCTCTAACTTTACAAATATGAAATAGTCAATCTGCTCAAATAGAAGGACATAGGAGTGGGGGCTGGGCTTTTAACTGACAAACATTACTAAACAGATAACATATAAAGAAGACTGAAGAAGTTTCTGTTCCTCACTCAAATGATGGTAATGAGACTAGTTAGTAGGCAAAATGAAGCATGAGAAATAGAAGTCTAGAAACACTCAGCTTACTCTTCATTATCCATGGTAACGTGATCAGGTGGACTTCAGCCAAAGTTTTCGACAATGTTTCTCATTAACTATGTACAAGAATTCTTCTCAAGGAGCACAATTTCCATGGGGCTGCACACATGATGCCAAAGATTTACGTAAGAATGAAAATCCAGTCAATTATCTAGGTGTTTCCCCAAGTACAAATATTTGGCATTGTATAAACAAAGCCATTTATCTTCATTTTTCATGTAGATATTTTGGTACTTCTAGCCAGGACAGTGTTCTTATTCCTCTCTGATAGCTTGTTACTGGCTTGAATCTATAGATCAAATGTCTACTGAATACCACTTTCTGTTCAGTGCCGTCTAATTAAATTAGTAGTAAAATACTCAAGGTTTGGCAGTCATACAGAAGAGGAGAGAAACACATGTTACTTAAGAACCAAGAAAATTCAGAACAAAACATAACCCCATTTGCTATTTGGAAGTGAACCTGAAACAATGTTGACAAGTTAAAATCACTGAAAAGAGGATGTGTCTTGAAAATTCCATTTTTGGTCATTACAGATAAAACCTCGCCCTGATTTCAATATTGAAAAATATTCAAATATTTTAAATATTTTCATTCAAAAAGTATAAAATATTTTTTGAATAAAAACCTATTTGAAGGCACAAAAATGCTTCCAAAGTTCACAGTTGATAGAAGGCAGATATGTTGACTTGGTGGTATTTTCATTTGGGTAATTCTTTATGATGGAACCAAAATTAGCTGTTAAAAATCAGTGAAATAAACTAAAAATATGAATGATGAGAATTCTCAGACTATTTCAATTTAATCTGATCAATATCCAATATACACAAATATAAACTTTGTATCATTTCTATGGATATCATTTAAGATGGCAGTAAGAAGCTTAGTACTGAAATTGTATTCTTCCCCCTTACTGAAAATATTACTGGTCATCTAAAGCCCAGATGTAATAGCAGACCCTTGCTTGAAGAATTTAGTGTTGAAAAATAAAATAATCAGAGTTTTGGAATAATTACATAGCAGTTTTCTTGTTGGATGGCAAAGATGGATCTGATCATATTTGACATCTTATTTCTTTTGTTATTTCCTCTGTTTTAAGCTGTTATTATCTCTCTTAACCTCCTAACGGGCAAATTATATTTGAACAATTGCCTCTCCCACAAAATTTATGAAAATTAGTATAGTACGCTGAAAATACTTCCCTCTGTAACTCATTAAATGTTCTTTCCTAACCTGTTCACATAGTGTATGGATTATTTAGCTTCTCTGTAACTGAAGAGTCGAAGTTACCAAACAATGGTAAGCTATTTATAAATTTCCCTCTTTGTTATGAAATGTAGACAGGTATGTGACTTTCATTGAGAGTATTATTAAAGATTCAATACCACTTGTGAATAACAATGGGTTGAATTATATAGTTAAGTATTAAAACCAGTAAATAAAAAGTTTTAAAAGTCTTTCTTTCTGTTGTAAATGCATTAAAAAATCTTTTCTTTAGCTTGTCACAAAAAGCCACACTAGGATTGCTATTACTTAAAAAATTAGAGCAAATATAACATTAGGTGCATCATATATATGTATTCATATGGATTCAACTGATTTTACAAAAAGACATTGTGAAGGTTTGCAGTTTTACTCCTCTTTGCCTTTCCACCATGATGTTCCTGCCTGACACCTAGCTGCCTATGGACTAAAACCTCTGTAAATGTGAGCTAAAAACAACAACAACAACAAAAAAACACAAACAAACGAAAAAACCTTCTTCCTTTAAGGTGTACATGTCAGATATTTGGTCACAGAGACAAAAAGCTGACCAACACAGACATATATCTGTATCTCCAATACAGCTTTGTTTATATAGAGGGAAAATTCCCATAGAAGCTATGCTCACATATTCAAACCCTTTGCCAGTACCAAATAGCTACCTGAAGACTGACTTTTAGAAGTAAGTTCACCATCAACTTTGAAGAGTGAAAAAGTGACTCCTGAATTTAAGACTTTAAAACTTTCCAATATTCTGAACATTCTGTTTTCAAGTACTAGCAAGGTCAGCTTCCTCCTAGATTGCAAAAATCACTCAGAATTTTCTGATGTTTCCTTTTCTTCTCTCTTTATAAGCCAAGAGATTAAAATGGTTCAGTTCTCTGTTTCCAAAGGCTTCTCTGTAGTAAACTTTCTTCCCTTTCCTCCCTCTTCCACCAAAAGGTGAGAGTGGGCCTCCCCCTCACCTCTTTTTAATTGACTTATCTCCTGTTAAATAGCTTCTGAAAAAAGTTGCATGATCAAACAGTGATCTGGGATGTTGTATAGGTCTTTTCTCTAAATCTGGAGATTACTGCTTTAAACTGTTGACCTTCTTCACCCCAGTGGTGCTATTCTCTGTGGTATTTTTTAGCACTCAGAGTTTTCCCTTCTAATCCTCATCCACCTTCCTTTGTCAACTCAAACAACAGTAAGAGTTAAATTATCCAAATTCGGCATGACATTAGGTTAACATATTTCAGTCATTTATACCTTATTCTATTGTTGCTTTTTTTTTTAATTCTGGCTAGAAATTCTTATTTCATCAACTCTTAGCTCAGGTATCACTATGCCCATGAAGCCTTTCCCATTCTCTATACCAAGTTAGTTAAATTTTACTCTGTACTTTCACAACATTTGGCTTATTATTACCCAATTTTATCTTTTTACTAGGTTTAAAGTACCTTAAGAATAGTAACAATATCTTAATCAAATTGGAACCTCACAATATAAAATGTAATACAGTGCATATTCAAAATTAATTCTTGCCAAATAAGTGAATAAGCAGATGAAAGCCAAGAAACAAGATAAGGAGACAGTTTTTTCATTGTATTATCTTTTCAGAATTGATGTCCAACCCATGTGCCAGGTCATTGGGGGGGGGCACTAGAATTACCATATGAGGACTTTCCAGTAGGCAAACTGTTATTTTTGTCTGGCCAGCCTACACTCATACTTAATGATTTTTCTCAGAGATTCTCCTTCTTCATTTGTAGTTCATGAGGTAGATTCCTGGAGTGGTTCATGAGTCAGCTGGCTAATTAGAGCATCACCCCTTCTCAGCTCTAGTGTTTGGGGTAGGATTACTGACAAAGCCAAAGATGAGGCAATCAGAGCCAAACATAAACAATTCTAGGACATATGTTGGTAATAGAAGACCTCTTTCCACTGAAAGAAGAGCTACAAGGTGGAGACTAAGAATAAATCCAACACTAATAAAATCTGTAAGAAAAAGGCTTAGAAAGTGTCCAAATGGGAAAGGGAACAACGGCAGGGGGTGGGAGAGGAACAGAGGGACAAGATAAATAAGAAATGGAAGGAAAAAATAGAAATGAAGCTTTTGTAAATAAGAAGGGAGGAGGAGGAGGTGAAGGGAGGGGAGGGTAATGGGAAAAAAAGAGGCAACAAGATATATCATGTACAGGTACAAATCCTCTACGATGAAGGTTATCACTATGTATATCTAAAATGTACCATTAAAATAAAATAAATTAAAAAAAAGAAAAAGACTTAGAGATGGAGAAAGAACACCTTTTGATTATATTACTTGAAATCCTAGGTGTAGCGATGCTTAAATGCCATATACTTCTGAATTTTTCTGTTATACAAGTGAAAATTGTTTTGTGCTTAATCAAGTTTCAGCTTTCTACCATTTTCAATTTAAAATATTATCTAAAACACTCTAACCATCTGAATGTGTACTATGATTTTGTTTAGAGATTCAATATATATGTGCCATATGCATATATGTACACTGTTATTTTTCAGATATATTAAATACTATATTGATGAACAAAATACAGGAAAATTGTTTATAAGTCTTATTGAATTTAGGCCAATGTGGTTAAATATTCTCTTACGAGATGAATTCTAAAAATACAACAGCCTCTGTTGGGGTCAGGTTACAGTTTAATACTAAGAGGCATTGTTATATTCAAAATACTTGCCACCATCGATTTTGAACATCTAGTGCAGTCCTGAATCTATATTCACATTTGTGAAACATATTTATTGACTTCTTTTGGAAATTTGTATTTTTTCATACTGTACATATTAATGGGGTTCAGGGTGATATTTCCATATGTGTAGAGAGAGTGCACTATCAAATCCAAGACTTCTCCCATACACATTCATTTCTGAATTTCTGCTCACTATTTAGCTTCAGGTTGACTTGATTTTTAGCTGCCACATAGGAGAGAAAGCAGGAAGGAGTGGGGAGGAGGAGTAAGGGGGAAGGACAGAGAAGAAGAAAGAGAGAGGGAGAGGGAGAACATGCAGTACCTGTTTTTTTGTGACTGGTTTATTGCACATAACATAATGACCTCTAATTCCAACTATTTTCCTGAAAGTTATAGGATTTCATTTTCCTTAGGCCTCAACAGTACTCCTTTGTGTATATATAACACATTTTTTACACTTTCATCTGTTGATGGGCACCTAAGCGATCCCACAGCTTAGTTATTGTGAATACTGCTGCAATAAACATGGGGACACAGGCAACTCTCTGGTATGCTGATTTCATTCCCTTTGGTTATACAGTGAGAAGTGGGGTGGCTGAATCATATGGCATATCTACTTTGCTTTTCTGAGGAGCTTCCATACTGTTCTCCATAAAAGCTGTACAAATAAAGGCTATGTATGACAAACCCACAGTCAACATCACACTGAATGGGGAAAAGCTAAATACAATTCCTTTAAAATGGGGAAAAAGACAAGGATATCCACAGCCGTGGATCTTATTCAATATAGCACTAAAATAAAAGCGTATAAATAGGAAGAGAGGAGGTCAAATGATCTCTGTTTGCAGATGATATGATTCTTTACATAGAAAAACCTAAAGACTCCACCTAAAGACTATTAGAACTGATAAATGAATTTAGTAAAGTAGTAGTATACAACATCAACATACAGAACATCAACAACTTTCTACAGACCAAAAATAAATTTTCTGCCATCACAACTCCTGATTTCAAGACAACTCCAGAGCCATAGTAATCAAAACACCATGGTACTGACATAAAAACACACACATATGTCAATGGAACAGAAAAGAGATTACAAAAATAAAAACATGCGTCTACAGCCAATGGATTCTCCACAGAGGAACCAATACACATCGGAGAAAGGACAACCTCTTCAAAAAATGCTGCTAAGAAAATTCAGGCTCTTGTGAATAAACCTGCTGTAAATAGGGATGGAGGGGACAGAGGGGAGGAGTGGGGAAGAGGGGGGAAAACCAAGATGCATCATGTACAGGTACAAAGCAAATGAGATGAATGTGATCATTATGTGTACATTGTACCAATACATGTTCTTGGTTTAAAAAAATAAAAATAAAAAATAAAAAAAAGAAAATTCAGGTTCTGCATTCTGCCAAACATATAGTCATTTCAGATGGATGCATGAACACAAGTAGCCCTTTCTTCACCATCTAAAGGAAGGTTATTTTCAAACATTTTCTCCTTCCATCTTGTGCATGCAACAGGTCTGCTCTGTGTAAGTTACTTTCCATTCATTAAAAATTATACAGTATCATGCTTCAGAGAAAATGTTTGCAAATATTTGATGTTTTTACTTAAGCTTTCAAATCCTTTCTTTCACCCCCTTTTGCCCAGAAACTTTTATCTACCTATATCTTCATCTACTCACTTATTCCTTTCTCTCCCTACCCTTTTAATGATATGAAATATCAGAATGAAATTGAAGAAGGTTGTGCTGTATTATGAGAATGAAAGAAATATAACACTGGTACCCCCTCCCTTTCAACTATACCTCTATTCTTCCCTAACACATTGTTTCCTCCTAATTGATACAATGAGAGCTGTATTCATTATTTATTTGCCGGCTCCAGGAGGACGATGTGTCTCATTTCTTAACAGTAGCCAGAGTGCTTCTGGAACACAAGATAATATCTGTAAAATGTTTGTGTTTAAGCAGAAAATGTTCCCGAAACTCTAGATGCAAAAATAGTTTATTTTGTATTCCAGAAGACACTTGTGTATTGCCTGAACCTTAATTATGCTTCCTAACATTTGCAAAATTGAAACCTCAAATTAAACATTTCATTAGTGTAGCTCCTTTGCAACTCATCCATTTGTTTCAAAAATGATAAAGGGGGAAAATTATGCATTTCAGGAGGTACTCGGTCATAATATCAACTCACATTTATTTGAATGTTTCAGAAAATAGAAACCGCACAGCCTGTTGTGGGAAGTGTGGAAAACAGGAAGTCAACCAAGTGAGTAAACATGAAATGGAGGATTATCCATATTTGTGAAGAATCCATTCCAGCAAGAAATTGAATCAGGGGCTTCTGCATCGAAACCAGTGGGGCTACTGATGGAACCCTGGGAGAAGTGGTCTTTTAGGAGAGGAGTAGACCGGACTAAGGGCTGTGAGAAAGCACGGTCTAGTGACTTGAGAACTAAACCAGGAGTCTGAGATCAGGATTTAAATCCTACTTCTTTCACTTACTGGATTTAAGTAATTTATTGCAATTCAGCCCTACCTATTCCAGGCTAAAACCAAGTAGAAGGGCTTTGCTGACACAATTAGATTCTTCTATCTTGCAGCATCAGTTTTTCTTCTGTACTACATTATTCCATCATGCACATATGCTGTAGTAGCTGCCATCCTTAAATCTCTTGTTGACCTGCAATCTCATCCAGTTACAAGCCAATTTCTCAGTTTCCCATGACTTTAAAGCTTCTTGAAAAATATGTTTGCTATTTTCTGTGTTCCACCTACCAAGCCACTTAAACTGGGTTGCAGAGAAGCACAGTGATACTGTAAAAACTCAGATTTACTGAAGTCAGCCAGGTGCAGTCCAAATCCTAGGACTGCCAGTAAATACGAAGCATGTCATTTGATGTTTCTATATCTCAGTTTCTTCTGAAGTACAATAGAACAATTAGAACTAATTCTTAAATTACAATTAAATGTAACATATGCAAAGCACTTATTTGGAAGCTGGTAAACACTGTATAATGGTAATATTATTATTGTAGGTCTTTGCCACTCAATAGAAACTGTTCTCATTAAGGCATCTACTTAACTAGAGCAGTTACTACAATCTTGAGAAGGGTGGAGGTCACTATTTTGCCTTCGCTGCCCTTGGATTCTCTGTGGTATTCAGCGTACTGGAAAATTCCTTCCTAAGTGAAGGAGTTTAGTGCCCTTCTTGGCTTCCAGACACTACTACCCCTGCTTCCCGTCCATCCCTTTGGAAGGTCTTTTCAGTGTCCTCTGATGGTACACACTCTAGCTTAGATCCTCTTCTCCCTCTTTTATCTCTCTGTGGGCGACCTCATCCACTCCACAACTTTTGTAAATCATTCATTTGCTGAGATTCTCAAACATACATCTCACACGATGATATTTTAGGAAGTTCTAGATTTGCATTTTCAACTGCTTCTTCTTAAATATCTAACGGGCACCTCAGATTAAAAACAGTCACAAAAGATCTCTCAGTTACAGTTTCCAAAGCTCTGCCCCCCAGTTAACATCAGAAAAATGTCATTAGTGCCTGCAAAGTTCTCTGTCATTCCCCTACTTTTGTGCCCATCAGCAACCTGGTAGACTCTAGCTGAAAAAAAAAAAAATCACTGATTTCTTTTCATCTCCACTGTCATTGGTCTAGTCCAGTTCACTTTAATCTCCCACCTGGGACACCAACAAGGCTTAGATTCCCAAGCCTTCCACAATTCTCCAACATATTTCCACAATATATTTAGGATATTCTTTGTTAAAATATCAGTATACAAAAAGATAACATCTATAAAGGCAGGATATACTTTGGTAATTGTAATGTCGCCAGTGACAAAAAAGAGTTGGTTCATAGTACACACTAAATAAATACTTGTTGAATGAATAAATAGATAAAGCAGCTCATTTTTTTTTAAACTCATTTATTTTATTTTATTTATTTATTTATTTTATTTTAAACCAAGAACATGTATTGGTACATTTTACATATAATGGTTACATTCATCACATTTATTTTGTACCTGTACATGATGCATCTTGGTTCTCCCCCCTCTTCCCCACCCTTCCCCTCTGTTCCCTCCCTCTCTAATTAGAGCAGGTTTATTCTTAATTTTCCATATTTTCCCCTTCCCTTTTCTTTCCTTTGTTGTTTTTCTGCTTTTCCTCTTTTCTTTCTTTCTAGTACTCCTCTCCTTTGTATATTATCTTCCTTTTATATAATATCTATTACACCTCTTTGTCCTTATTTACAGTTATGATTTCTCATATCAGAGAGACAATTCGATGTGTACTCATGAGTGTCTGATTTATTTCACTTAAAAGTATGTTCTCAAGGAACATCCATTTATATATGAATGACTCTAGTTT
>PVJO010026421.1:0-21153 GCA_004026905.1 Hystrix cristata
CTAATATACAGTTTCACCAACAGTTATTTGAGAGTTCTGCTTTCTGCGCATCTTTGCCAGCATTTGCTATTTTTTGTCTTTTTGGTAATAGCCTTTCTTACTGGGGTGAGATGATATCCCATTGTGGTTTTGATTCACATTTCCCTGGTAATTAGTGATGCTGACTGTTTTTTCACATACTTTTTGGCCATTTGTATGTCTTTTGAGAAATATCTATTCAGATCATTTGTCCATTTTCGAATCAGATTATTTGTTCCATTTGTTCATTGTTGAGTTGAGTTCCCAATATGTTCTAGATATTAATCCCTTATCAGGTGAATGGTTGGCAAATATTTTCCCATTCTGAAGGTTAGCTCTTCACTCTGAATTGTTTCTTTTGCCATGTAGATGCTTTTTTATTTGATATAGTCCCATCGAAATACTGTCTGAAAAGTATTGAGGATTGAGCCTTCATTTGACAGACATTACTGGCCCGAGCCTTGGATTGACCCTGAGCCGTGTGCTGGGAACTCAGTTACAAATGAGAGTCATTTTTGGCCATTGGACCTCTCAGTGCGGGCTACAGACACATGGCCAGAGAATTGCAGAGTGGTGGTCTCTGGGCTGAGGTGGAGATGGCAGCCCAGAGGGCTAAGGAATCCCAGTGATAGGATTCCTTGCAAGTCTGGACATCAGGGCAGGCAGCTGAGATGGCTGAATCTTAAAAGATCAGCAGAACAGAGCTTTGGGGTAGGGGAGTTAAATGTTACACACGGGCAAAGATTTCAAGTTGAGAAGTTGCCTGGTGTGCGTGGGGAACTACAAATCTCGTTCTTGTTAGAGACCGAAGGGAAAGGAGGTAAGTGGCAGAAGGTGGAGCTGGAGAGTCCTGTGGGGGCCAAATTCTGAGGGCCTTGAATCCACATTGCTGTGGTTATTTCTCTAATACACTATGTTTTCTGCTCATGAACCTTCAATATCACCCTCTTACATCTGTGATGTAGAGAAAACTTTGGGACTAGACATTCAAGGTGTTTTCTGGTCTGTGCCCCATCTTCATTTCCATCTTCAGTATCCCTGCACATTCCGTCCACTCCAGACAGAGGTCTCCCTTGTTCATTGCAAAACCTGTTTTCATGCTGGGTTTTCTCACTGTGCCTCAAATTGGCGACCATCCTTTCCCTTCTATCTTTTTTCTTTTGTGAATCTTTCTTCTCTATTTCCCTCTAGGTCAGTTGTTTTTAGTTCTATGATTGTATATTGGAAGAAAAATATTTAATTACCACTGTGGAACAGTGATCAGAATCTCATGGTTGTGGGCCCAGGGTAATGGTATGTTTTAAAGCCCCCAGGGTGACTTTATTTTACAACCAGGATTGAGAGCCACTACCCTAGAATGTATAAATTACCTCTCATCTTGACCTGTCTTGTGTAGAAGATTTCTGTGTTGAATTAACAACCTGCCTTTTTTTCCTCTGCTCTCGTACCACAACAATCAAAACAAAAGACTTCCATGACCCCAAAAGGTGTAGGGATTTGTCCCTACCAGCAAGTAAGCAGTTCTGCAGCAGCAGACTCTAGCTGGGTGTTCTCTAATCCAGTTCAGTTCTAAAAGTGTCTACCCAGAGATAGTGTCAGATCCTACATCTCGAAGTCTCATCCCCAAGGCTGCCACCCCACTTTGAGATCCATTCGCAAGTCTGGGCCTCAGGAACTTTGGACTGACCAACTATAAATCGAGGTTCCCACAA
Organism: Hystrix cristata; assembly: GCA_004026905.1. Taxonomy (NCBI): domain Eukaryota; kingdom Metazoa; phylum Chordata; class Mammalia; order Rodentia; family Hystricidae; genus Hystrix; species Hystrix cristata. Next base: position 1,731 of record PVJO010026421.1, read on the forward strand.
CCCCCTCCTCAGGTTTTGATTGGCTAGAGCAGCATAGAGAACTCAGGCAAACACTATACTTAGATTCCCTGGTTAATGACAAAGGATATTTTAGAAACTACAAAGAAGTAGTCAGATGAAGAGATATATAGAATATATACATGAAGAGATACGTAGATATATAGAATGAGGTCTGTAAGGGTCCAGAGCCCAGAATTTCTCTTCCTGCAGAATTGGAATGTGCCACCCTCTCAGCAAATGGATGAGTTCCTATTCACCTTTCTGCAAGCCTCCACATGTTCAGGTGTTCAAAAGCTCTCTGAAACCTGTCCTTTGGGGGGTTTAGACAGACTTCATTACATAGGCACGATAGCTGGAAGACAGAGTGAGGAAAGCCAGCAAGGGCCGACTGTTCTGATGCTTTGGTATTCCTTCCTCCTGCTTCAGGCAGGGCCTCTCGGGAGTGAAGGTCTTATGATCTGTGCGAAAAAAAGTAGGTCAGAGAATTTCTTAGTAGCTAGCTAAAAGGAAGGGAAGACTAGTTTCTGTGTCCCACCTTGGGCAACAGGAGGTCTAGTTTCTAGACTTTCTTGGTTGAGGAGGGACGACCAAGCCTGGAACTATGGATGAAAACCATAAAAGTATATATTGTAATATCACAGCAGTGATCAGTGCAGTCACATTCCAATTCAGCCCTGGATTTGACTCAGAAAAGGGGCTATGGGAAGATTCCTTAATTAGTTTGCAGAAGAGCCACATAAACATAGATGCAGCTTTCAGCTGGGAAAATGAGCAGAACTGAGATATGACAGAAGCTGGTATGGTAGGAGGGTGGTGAGCACTACAAAGTGCAAACCTTCAATCCTTTCCTTCCTCACTCTTCATCAGTAATTCACTTATTTGGTTCTTTTGGCTTCTTGTAATATTATTGTATACCTTTATGTCTCCTCAGTTCAGAGCTAGCCTAGATATCTCCAGCGTACTTCCTTTCTTATTCCTTCCAGGAAAAGAATACTATAGAATCATCTCAGATGACAAGTGTAGGCCTTTTGAGATTGCAGAACATGTCTGATTCCTACTGGCCCAGCTGTTCCAATCTCATGTCTCTAAATGACACCATCATCCTCTTGGTTGCTCCAGCAGGAAGCCTGAGACTTGTACTCTTATTGTTCTTTATTACCTCCCTTCTCACATTCCATTTGTCAGTGAGTACTGGTAATTGTACCTTCAAATCATCTTTCAGTTTCATTTTTCTGTCTTCTTTGTTACCACCCTGGTCCAGGTAACCATCATCTCTCGCCTGCATGGAGTATGTTAGTTGTATCCTATCAGTATCCCCAGTCTGGTCTCTCTTCAGGTCTTTTAACCTCACTATACCCTCCCTCTACAGCCCTATCATAGAGACTGTTCTTGTAGTTTGAAGCTACCTGCCTTCTACCTAGGTTGCTCCTGCTTGGCCTTCACATCTTGGTCCCAAGCCAGTTCCCAGAAGGAAGCTTCCTTCGCCCCAGGGATCTCTTTTGTCCCTAGCATCATACTGGCATAAAATATTTGTTGGATTGAATGAGTGGATGGTGAGTGAGTTGAATAGATGGATGGATAGATCCGGAATCTGAGCCAAAGGAAGTATGCGGACATGTATCTCTGCAGTCCTTGATCATGGGAGAGGGGATGGTTAGTGAGGGTTTTGACACATGATAAACCAAATAGCACCAGAAGGGTTAAAGAAAAAGATGCTGTTGTTCTGAACTTCTATCTCTATCCTACTATTCTTTAGAGACAGCTACTTTTCCTTTTTTCCATTCTTTTGAGAAACAGTTCTGGAAGTTTCTTTGATTAAGCAACTATTGACCTTCATTTTTTGGCATTTATAGACCAACGCAAGGTAAGAACAATGTGGTGTAGAGGAATGATAGGAATGGGCTTTTAAATCAGTTAAGGTTGGAAATCAAATTCTAGCTCTGTCACTTCTAGCCTACATGACCTTCAGCAGTAGTCCTCTTTGGGGAAAGCAAATTTTCTTGTTTGTAAAATAAAGCAGATAGTCTCTTCCAGTTCTAGGCATCTAGTTCTAACTTTCTCTTTGCCCCCATTTCCCAGGAGTGCTTTGAAGAGGACCCAGGGCGCAAGTGGATGGATGGCTTGCTTAACAACCTAGGGTGCCAGTCTGGGTCCCACCTGGGGCCCTTCATTGATACCTACCGCTATTTTCAACCACAGCAAGAAGGGGCCTTCACTTGCTGGTCGGTGGTCAGTGGCGCCCGCCATCTCAACTATGGCTGCCGGCTTGACTATGTGCTCGGAGACAGGACCCTGGTCCTGGACACCTTTCAGGCCTCTTTCCTGCTCCCTGAGGTTATGGGCTCTGACCACTGCCCTGTGGGTGCTGTTTTGAATGTGTCCTCTGTGTCGGCGAAACACTGCCCACCCCTGTGCACCCGCTTCTTTCCTGAGTTTGCAGGCACTCAGCTCAAGATTCTTCGTTTCCTAGTTCCCTGTGAACATGAACCTGTGTTGGAGCAGTCAGCTTTGCAACTCAGCAGTCAGACTCAGGTACAGAAACGGCGAAATAAATCCTGTGTTCGTCTAGCCAGACCTCGGCCGAGTCAGGCTAGCTCCAGAAGAGGCCAGAAAAACCTGACAAACTACTTCCAGCCCTCTTCCAGCCATCCCCAAACTTCATCTGGCTTGAAGCTGCCTACCCTGCCTCCAGTGGGCACCCTTGTGACCACAAAGACTCCAGAAGAAGAGACAATAGCCAAAGTGGTAGAAGGGGAGATCAAGGCTTCAGAGGCCAAAGAGGAGAAGGAGGTACTAACCTCATTCTGGAAGTCTGTGCTGGGAGGGCCTTCGCCCATGCCCCTCTGTAGGGGACACAGGGAGCCGTGTGTGATGCGTACTGTGAAGAAGCCAGGACCCAACCTGGGCCGCCGCTTCTACATGTGTGCCAGGCCTCAGGGTCCTCCCAGTGACCCCTCCTCCCGTTGCAACTTCTTCCAATGGAGGAGGCCCAGCTGAACCGACTGAGGCCTGGCACGTCTGGCACAGTCACCCCTACACAGGACCTGATGCCAACGCCCTCCTGAGCTACTAATGTTGTCTTCTCTCCCAAGGCCTCCTTTCCTCCTTTTTTCATCCCCCTCTTCATTCTCTTCCTCTCCTTCCTCTCAGAAGGCTTCCGTCTCTCCTGGAACAACTTGTCCTCCTCTGAAGGCCCTCTTCCTCTTTCTTCTTACTTAACTTTTGCTCATTGGTGAGTTTCTTGTGCCTAATGCTCTAACCCAGCCCTGCACCCCAGTTTCCGCCTTCCTGTCAGAAATACATGGGAGCCAGGTATTCCAAGTAGTTGTTGTTTTAAACCCCATCTGTCCTTACTGGGGAATGTTCATAAATAAAGTGTCTTTGTTACAGAGTATCACATTGAGTGGACATTTTGGATATGTTCTATATAGTTGAGTCAGAAGCTTGTTCCAAAAAGAATGGCCATCATAAAGAAATCAAATAACAAATGCTGGTGGGACTGTGGAGAAAAAAAAATCCTTCTACACTGTTGGTGGGAATATAAACTGGAGAGTCCTTATAAAACTAAAATCAAATTCTGTTTGACTCACCTATTCCCCTTCTAGGTATCTTCCTAAAAAAGAGCATCATATTACAGTGATACATGCATACCTATGTTTATAGGCAGCAGTTTATGATAGCTAAATCTTCAAAATGGCCTAGATGCCCATCAACAAATGAATGGATAAAGAAAATATATTTAGAAACAATGGAATACTACTCTGCCATAAAGAAGGATAAACTCAAGACATTCATACATAAATGGGTATACCTCGAGAGTATAATGTTAAGTGAAATCAAACACATGAGCTTAAATCTTGCATGGTTTCTCTTACATGAGAAACCCAAAATATAAATAAAGAGGAAAATAGAAGTACATCATAGGAGGTAGGGAGATCTTCAAATGGGAAGGGGACCAAGTAGGGAGGGATGGGAGGGGTAGGGGACAAAAAAGAGGTGTCGTGTACATGTCCCAGCTCCCCACAATAAACATAATCATGTACTGTGAACAAGTAATAATAAAAAGTACAAAAAACAAGCCCTAGAGTTTTGTTATAACTATTGGAAAAGTAATTTCAAATCTCCCAAATGTTTTGGCTCTTTGTGCTACTCACTGTGTAGTTTTTGCCCCTTCTTTTCCTCTTTCCAGATCTGGATTTCCTTGTTAGTAAGATGGCGTGGTTAGACCCACAAGTGGTGTTTTCGTGGGTCAGGTACAGTGTATTTGTTCTCTGTTCAATAAAGGGTGACAAATGCTGCAATTTGCTCTTTATTCTTAGACTCAAGTCAGCTGGAGGCACACAGCAAAGCAGAGGACAGGAGGAGGCCCAGCCCCAAGTGAAGTGCAGGTCAGGTGAGCATCCAAAGCAGCCGGCTTCTCAGGCATAGGTGGTAACATATTGGGGCCCCATGTTCCCAAAGTAGGAACGTTCCCACTCACTCATGAGCTCGAAGTGCACAGGACGGCGACAGAAATTGCAGGCAGCCACGGACACATCCTGGAGGGGCAGCCCCACCTCAGTCCAGGCTACCAGCAACTTAGCTGAAAGCAGTAGGGAGAAAGGAGGGAAAGAATTGGTCAGGTTTGGTCTTCCAAATCCCCGTGTCATGGTACAAATATGCCAAGATACTGATCCCCTCAAACCTTGGAGGTGCCTCAGGGCCATAAGCATCTTTATCTTTTTGTTCCAGTGTGAGCCATGAATATTACCATTCATCTGTGAGTGCCAGAATGTATAGAAGATTGGGGAAGCACTCCCGTGGTACAATTTGAAGTCATACTATCTTCTGTTTTGACTCCCTAAGTACAAGCACATGTGGCTAGAAAAGTGAATCTATCTGCTTGGAAACTCCTACCCTGGTGAGGAAGGTGAGAATGGCACTAACCACACAGTAGTTATGACTAGGAAGGATGGAGCAGCGTGTGGGGGGTCATTCTTGTGGGGTACAGGAAGTCACAGGAGAGAGCCTGACACAGCTGTAGGAAGCACCTCAGGTGGATGCCAGGCCTCTGCCCTTAGCTTCTTTTTTTTATGTTTATGCACTTGGTGATCTTGCCTAATCTCATTGCTTTAAATCCCATGTAGAGTATATGCTGGTGATTCCTATATTTTCATCTCTGGCCCAGAACACTCTTGATTTCCAGATTCGTATGTCCAGTGGCCTTTCTGCTTCTCCACTTGGATATCTAAGAGAGATCTATCTAACTGAATGTGAACCCACCTGAGCTACTCACGTCCCTGTCCTCCACCGTGCCTGCTCTGCTTTCAGCCTTTCTCATCTCAGATGATGGCAGTCTCAGTTGCTCAGTCCGAAAATTTTAGAGCTATCCTTTATTTCCCCCCCTTTCTCTTGCTCCATATTCAGTCTATCAGCAAACACTATTGGTACTACCTTTAAGAACTAACCACTTGTCACCTCCATTGCTGTCATCCAGTCTAAGCCACAATCATCTCTCACTGGAATATTGCAGTCACCTTCTACTAGGTCTCCCTCTTCACACTTTATCCTTTTGAGTCATATATCAGTTCTCAGCTCAGATTCTCCCAAAAGATCTTGGAATAAAGGCCCAAATCCTTCCAATGGCACACAATAGTCTATACAATCTGATCCCGTATTGTTCTCTATGCTCAATTTTTTTCTCCCATTTGCTAACACCACTCCATCCATACTCATCTTACTGTTCTTCAAATACAAAAGGAATACACCGATCTTAGGGTTTTCTCTGCTTTAGGCTGTTCTTTCTGCCTAGGATGCCCTTTCCTTAGATAGCTTCCCAGCTAATCCTTCATTGCCTTCAAATCTTTGCTCAAATATCAACTCAATGGTCTCTCCTCTTACCACTCTAATAATACAGCCATCCTCCAAACTAGCCCCTGCTCCTAGCACTTCTTATACCTCCTTCTACTTTAATTTTTCCCATAGCACTGAGAACTAACTGGCCATTAAATTTGCTTATTTTTAAAAATGTTTGACTATCCTCATCCACTAAAATATAAGCTCCAGAAAGGTAGAAATTTTGTGTCTGGTTTGTTTCCTACTGGATTCACAGCACCTAGACTAGTGTCTATAGTAAGTACTCCATAAATACTTGTTGAAAGAAAGAATGAAAGGATGCCTGAATTAAGACTAGAAGATGAAAGAAGGAAGCCAGAAGAATGGGTGGTGAAGAGCATTCCAATAAGAAGAGAGCACCTTTAAGAAGGACCCAGAGGTAATAAAGCAGAGCAAAATGAGTAAGCCTTTTGGTGTAGCTGGAGAATACAGTACATGTTGTGGAGAGGAGTGGGTGTAAACACAACCATGCCATGCCAAAGAGCCTCAACTGTCGCGTAGAGCAGGGGCCCACCGATTTTGGATTAAACAACCTTCTCAGTACAAATGCTCTAGCATGTACTTTAAATCTCTATATATTTATTTATGTAATTTATGTATGTATCATTGTCGGCCTGTGTATTAAAACAGTATCGGGGAGGTTTAATTTCCTATTTTTAAGATGAAAAATAAACACAAAATTCTAATACTCTCTTCCCTCACCCTGTGGATCATCTTGCATACCTCATTTTGGAGGTCACTTCTCTGGAGTCTAGACAGTAGGGAAATCTGAAAAGGTTTAAAGAATGGGGGGCTTTATTATCAGGTTTTTAGAAAAGTCTCTCTGTCGTCAGTATAGAGAAAGGATTGGAGAGGAACTTGAGAGAAGCAAGGGACTTAGGAAGAAATTGTATTGATATGGATTAAAGAAATGGCAGTGTAGAAAAACAGATTTGAGAAAAATCAGGATTTCGGGGTTAGTTGGCTGTGGGGTTGAGGGACTACTGGTAGAGTCGTGGTAGATGCCTATCATAAGATCTTTCCTGCAGATGCGCGGCCTAAGCGAGCACTCAGACACCTAAGAGTACCAAGAGCTCTGTAATTGAAGCCTACACCAACTGAAAAGAATAGACCATGTCCAGGAGTCTAGTTCCTTAGCTCAGAGAGGCAACAGACTTAGCGGTTATGACTATGGAGATAGAAACAGGCCCCCGCCCCAGTCCCAGTTGAGTATCTGTGACTTCAATTTTCACAGACAAAAATGGAAATAATAAAAGCGTCTCTACCTCACAAGACTGTTGCGAGGATTAAATGGGTTAACACACGTAAAGTGGAACAGTGCTTCCCACATGGTAAATGCTTAAAAACTGCTAGCCAGCATTATCTAATAGTTTTGGGCGAATGAATGGCATCTGCCTATCTTGTGTTCCTCAAACTCTCATACTGACTATACTTTGGGTAGACAGAATGACACTTGTCAGTATATTTCTCTGCTTTTCTGTCTCTCAACTATTGCTCCTTGAAAGTCCCTTCTTCTGGAATATCCTTGCGCCATATCTACATGTACTTCAAGTGGAACACGAGGATTTGCTCACCCACTAAGCCTTTCTAATTTCACTCTTCCCACCCTCTCCAGCCCTAAGTGAGCTCTCTCCTCCAGCTCCTGGAACAAAAGAACTTGTCACACTGGACCAGCACTCTAGTCTGTCTCCCCTGCTAAGCCATTGACTGTCCACATGTCTTTCACCCGGCAGACCTAGAATAAGTACCTGCTTCATGCCAGGCCCTGTGTTAAAAAGTACACTCAACAGGGACCTAGTAAACTGTAGGTGAATTGACTGAACTGGCAGGGAAAAACCCAAACTGCTAATCTCTACAAGCCTCTCAGTCTAGTTCCAGTCTTGCATTGTCTTTGTCGACTCATATTGGCTCTTTCCTTCACCTTTCTACTCCTACTACCTTGCATGCCAGTAATATTGGTTTTGTTCTTGATATATCTCAAATTGCTTCTTGTATCCCTCCTTGCCTTTCCTCATGGTCTTTCCTCTGTTAGGAATACCCCTTCGAGGCTTGCTTTCTTCTCTCAGTAATATTCCATTGACCTTGCAAGATTAAGTGTCACCTCCATTAGGATCCCTGCCTTGGTACTGCAGGCCAAGTCATGCCCCTCCTCTTGCCCTCCCTTTCTGCTACCATAGCTCATCTATGTATTATCTTTGTTAAGCTTTGATCACCCCTTGACAGTTTGTGTGTTTGCTGTGGTCTCCCCAATGAAACTAGAGCCCTGTGAGTCTATGGGCTGTTTCTTGTTCATTTGTGACACTACTGTAGGGCCTGGCACACAATAGGAGTTCTAGAAATAGTTTATAAATGGAATGAAAAATATCTCCTTGACTTCTTCAGATCCTAGGGCCGAGGGATGGGGAAGTGCTGTAGGTGCCCATGTTGACTTACCAACAAAATCTTCCATCATCTGAGCGCTGTGATGGGGAGAGGGTGCCAGGCGCAGCAGCTCCTCACCCCGGGGGACAGTGGGATAGTTGATGGCCTGCACATAGATGCCATGCTTGGAGAGCAGGAGATCACAGATCTTGCTGTTGAGTGCTGCATTACCCACCTGGGACCAAATAAAAGCCATTTAGTACCTGCCACCCAGGACACACCACCACCACTAGCTCCATTAAGCAGAGGGACCCAGATCAAGGAACACTACTGAATTTGGGGACAGATATTTTTTTTTAATGGGAGTTAGTGGCAGCTTCAGAATTTCTGTCAAGGAGGATCTGAGAGCCAGTAATCAGGTTTGAAGGAGGGTGGCACCAGAGGCCTTGTCTTGAAGCTATTTGCAAAACAAGCGCCTTGGTAAATTTGAATGGTTCTGGTTGAGGAGACAAACTTACCAAGCCATCTCTAGGGTGCTGTCACTGGGTTAATTTAAAAAGCATTTTAAAAAGCAGTCTTTCAGGAAAATTTGGGTTAGTCTTAGAAGCAGTGACTATAGTCACCCCTCTATATCTGTGGGTCCTGCTATAGACTCACACTGACTCTGTCGAGGATTCAACCGACATCAGATCAAAAATAATTTTTAAAATCTGTGTGTAGCTGGGCATGGTGGCACACATCCGTAATCTCAGCACTTGTGAGACAGAGGCAGAAGGATTGCCAGAAGTTTGAGGCCAGCCTAGCCTATGTAGTGAGTTTAAGACCAGCCTGAGCTACATAGCAAGGCCCTGTCTAAAAAAAAAAAAAAAAAAAAAAAATCGGTGAAACAAAAACTGCGTGTAATGAACACACAGATTTTTCTTGTTATTTCTTAAGCAATACAGTACAAGAACTATTTTTATAGCATATACATTGTATTAGGTATTATAAATAACTGAAGATGATTTAAGCATATGGGAGGATTGGGTAGGTTATATGCAAATACTGTGCCATTTTATATACAGGACTTGAGCAGTCATGGATTTTGGTAAGGGGGAGGTTGCTGGAATCAGTCCTCCATAAATACCAAGAAATGACTCTATTTCTTTCTCAACCACAAAATTGTCACAAAAAAGTGTTCTTGTCACACCGTGACTTACCAATTCACACAAAATCATGCCAATAGCAGTTCATTTTTGAAGCAATTGTAAACACTCAAACATAGTTGGGAATCCAAAATAGATGCTAGTCCTACAGTGTTTAATTTTCCTTTTCTGACCTCAATTCTCATCAGCAAATATGTTTTACACTATAACCATATGAGTATGTACACACATATACACATACATGCACAAATAGACCTACACAAAACTGAACAGACTCCTCACAAATTGATACCTTGTTTGTGATGTACTCCAACATTTTCTGTTTTTAATGCTAGTCATAATCCACTAACTGATTTTGTGACCCACTAATGGTCTTCATAAACAGTTCTGAAACCACTGAATTGCAATCATGAGTTCTCAATTGTGCTGCTGAGGACAGTCGAATAAGCATGAGACAACTGATGCAAAAAGAGACGAGTTAATCCAGAATGGCTGACGATTTTTCAAAAAGAGGGACAACGCTGGCTACGAGAAGGATGGTTCACAGGAACACACAGTTACGACAGGAGGAGGTGCAGGTTTGCTGGGAGTGGGAAGGCTCTCAGGAGAGACAGGCAGGGAAGGCAGCGCGTGGGTGGGGTGCTCACCCGGATAGGAATGATATGGCTGGGGCAGGGGATGACTGGAAGACCCTTGTCCATTAGGAGCTGGCGCATGTGCTTGACGTTGCGCTGGTGGGCCCGCCTCAGGGCTTGGCCCTCCTCTCCCTTCAGCAGCCGCACGGATTCTAAAGCCCCTGAAAGCACCATGGGGGGCAGTGAAGTGGTGAAGATGAAGCCAGCAGCGTAGGAGCGCACCATGTCCACCAAGTCGCGAGTGCTGGCAATATAGCCACCCACACAGCCAAAGGCTTTGCCTAGAGACAGGGAAGAGAAAGTTACACACAGACTCCTTCATTAGTCTCCATAGGAACAGGATTATGCCTCGGGTAAAACAAGGAGCTGGGATTCCAGACTCCCTTCCTAGGCCTCTGCTCCTCTCTCTTGTTCCTGACAAGGCAGACAGAGCTGTTAACTCTGTGACTCTAAGATAGGACTTTAAAGTTCCACCATATGTAATGACTAGATAGGGAGGGCCTGGGCGGGGACCTTAGCTGATTAGGGCCAGGAGTGGAGCTAAGATGAAGTTTGGGGCTGGTGTGGGGGAGGAAAACACAGCTCCTCACTTATTCAAATTGACCTTGGGGTTTTAGCCCAGCTCAGGGATCTTTTCAAATCCCACCCCTAGACTTTCTCAGCAACCTGGCAATGGGATGAGAGTGGAGAGCAGAAATTCAGGCGATAGTAAATTCAGGCGACAGTAACGTGGAGCTTTCAATTCTCCACAAATTCAACTCCTGCAGCTTTAGGGAGAAAGAAGTAAAGGGACTTACAGAGACTTCCTCTCTGGACTGCAATAAGGGAGGTCCAAAGCATTCACTCACCAAGAGTTCCAGAGACGATGTCAATCTTGTGCATAATTCCATCACGTTCCCCAATCCCAGCACCCCGGGACCCATACAGTCCTACAGCATGGACCTCATCGACGAAGGTCAGGGCTCCGTAATGGTGAGCCACATCACACAACTCCTCAAGGGGACAGATGGCACCTGAGCAAAGCCAAAATATAGGGAGGGGTAGGAGATCATAACCCTCCCCCAACTCCATCCACACCTACTTGGCCTTGGAAAAGGTGTTGTAAAGAGGGAAGAGGGTGTCTGCCCTCATTTGGGACTATTCCAACCCCTACCCGTGTGTGCATGTGTGTGTGTGTGTGTGTGTGTGTGTGTGTGTGTGTGTGTGTTTTCCCCAGCCTAAGATCAAAGCTTGGCTCTCTGTATTTATTGTTACTTAATTTTGATGAAGTCTGGTCTCTTGTTTCTTAATTTTAGCCTAGACCAATTACTACTGACAGCCCTATGAACATTTTTATTCTTCCCTGGTCTTCCCTGTTTCTGTCTGTCTAGATTCCTGTCACTATCTCCTTTTACTGTCCATTTCCATCTTCATCTGTATTTCTATTTTTTGTCTCTGCCTTTGTTTTCCTCACTGCTCTGCCCTCCCCTCCCCCTCATTAGTTCCCCTTTCCTTTTCTCACTGTTTGTGGCCCCTTCTGTCTGCCTCTCTTCAGACTTTATCTGTGCCATTATGCCTATTTCTAAATTTGTTTGTGCTTCTGCCTCTATCTTTTCTGGGTTTCTCTCTCACCTCTGTCAGGCTAGTTCCCTGAGGGGCCCCTCCTTCAGGCTCAGTTACAATCTAGCAAATGAAAATGAATTAGAAATAATCGGTATGTTCCCCTCCATTTCCCACACAGATTTACCATTTTACCATGTTTACTCTAGTATCATCTATGCTGACAGTTGTATATAAGGTATTCAAATGTGAATCTTGTAGATAGACTTTACGGCCACTCTACATATTTCAAGGACCCACACATTTTGCCATCCCCCTTCTCTTATTCCCTAGAAACTTCTGAGATAGAGGGAGTTGGAATACAGAAGAAATTTTTACAGGTGGAAACAGGGGCTCCCGACCAGGATTAAAGAATGTGAGCATGTGGTAGGACAACATACAGAGAGCCAACTATAAGAGATAGAGCCTGAAACTAAGAAGACAATTTAATGGTTCAAGTATCCTTTCAATGGAAGAAATTCAGCCATAAAATTTATACTTCAGGCTGATTTTATACCAAAAAAAGAAAAAACTAATAATGTTGTTAACATAAATAATACGGTCCCAACATAATTCCACTAGAGAAATAGTGAATTTGAATAGTCGCAGTGTTCGAAATATATAAATGTGATGGTTTTATTTTATTCCTGGTTGTAGAAGTATGGAAGTGAACATGACACTAAGTTACATCTATTAACTCATTTAAGTCTCCTTTTTTGTTTTTGTTTGTTTTGTTTGAGTACTGGGGAGTGAACCCAGGGCCTTTGCACTGAGCTACATCTCCGATCCTTTTTTTTTTTTTTGAGACAAGATCTTGCTAAGTTGCTGACTTGCCCAGGCTGGGCTCAAAATTGTGGTCCCACTTCCTCAGCCTCCTAGGCTGGTTTCTCTTTTATTAGGAATCACCTCCATTTTACAAACAAGGTAATTGAGGTACAGGGAAATTAAGAAATTCACCAAACCTAAAAAGTGTGAACAAGGACAGCTTGGCTTCAGAGACTGTGTACATGATCATTAAATCATTACATGACACTGATGTTAACTAAATCAAGGAATACTATGAATATGAATCCTCTTTTGTTTCAGTTATAAAAGTGGCAAACTGAAACGAAATGAGGGCCTCTTTCCTTAAATAAACCCAGAATGATATTCCTAAAGCATAAGACTTCTGCTCAGTAGGGCCAGTAATAGAAAGCTCTGGGCATTGTTTCAGTTGGAAGAAGAGTTAGAAAGGTAAAGTCATTTATTTGTACTAAAGCATAATGAGTGGAATGGCCTCCATCATCTGTAATTCTTACAACCAGGTGTTTCCCCTGGGGAAAGTTGAGGCTTAGCATGTTAAAGAGTTACCCAAGGTCATACAGTGTGTATCAAAGGTGGGTTGAACCTAGATCTGTCTGACTTGAAAATCCCCCGTTTTGATTTCAATGCTTCATACTAGAGCTTGAAAAAAAAAAAAAACCTAGGCAGTGCTTTATAAACTTTCCACTGTAAAATCAATGGCATGATTGATTTGGACATTATTTCTGATGGAAGGAGTGTCATGCGAAGGAACTGGAGTTATGTGTCCTAGTGTGAAAATAGACATACAAAACTTTAGTTCCATCTTCACTTTCTTACCTTTAAGATAAGTAAAATAGTTGTCTTTATCCTTTGGCATTTGCTAGCTGTGTGATCCTAGGTAAGTTATTCTACTTATTTATGTCTCAGCTTCCTCATGTAAAAAAAAATAGTGCTAGTACCTGCCTCATAGAATTCTGAAGCTTAAATGAAATTAATTAAATACATGTAAAATACCAATACATGTAAATACTAATAATTTTGCTTGGCATGCAATAAGCACCTTAAAAATGTTAGTTGTTACCATCATCATCATCATGGTTTCTGTGAGACAATGCTAGTAAGCATACACTCACTTATATACATACCATCCATGGAGTGAACAGTCTCAAAGGCCACAATTTTGGGAGTCTTAGGGCTGGACTTCTCTAGAAGTTTCTTCAGGTGGTCAGGATCATTGTGCCTGAAGACAAACTTGGTTGCACCACTGTTGCGAATACCTTGAATCATGGAGGCATGGTTGCCTGCATCTGAGTAAATTTCACACCCTGAGGAACGAGAGGTATAATTCTTAAGCTTCTGTCTCAGGACTCCCACTTCAACCTCAGGATCTGCCCTGGCAGGGGAGGAGAGACAATCTCTTTTTTATTTTGAGGACCATTCTTTGCTTCCTCTTCCTCTGGAAGCCTTTGTGATACCTCTTTCTCCCTTGGAAGAAATTCTGACCCTTACATTCTTCTTTTAGTCATTTCTAACTCTGGTCTGGTCTCTATCTTGGGGTGGAAGAAAATTTAAGTTCCCAGGAACCTTTAGAGTTCTTTGAGGACAAGTCCAGGTTCATTCTTCACAACACATAAGATCAAGACTTGGAAAGGGGTTGTTTTCCCCAGAGAATGCTTGTAGATGTAGGCCAATGCTGGATTCTTCCTGGCGCACATGAAATCCAAACCTTCCAAGTAGCATCTATCTGGTTATAGGGATAGGGATGAAATCCTATCAGGCTTTCAGTGTTGGAATCATATGCTCATGGAATGTCAGAGCAAGAAGGATAGTTAATGAGCATGGAATCCAGCCTCTTTACATGGAATGAAGCTAAACTGGAGAGAGAGGAAGGTCTTTCTGCAGAACCTGAGGAATGCAGGGATTTTTATTGTGCAATTCAGCGAGGGCAGGTTGAGGTGGGAATCTGGTGGAGGGAAGTGATTCTTGAACTACTTAAGTTGCACGGGCATCATAGAACTGTGGCCCTTCATAAGAGCAAGGGAGAACTACTACTTGGAAAAACGAGTTATGACTTCTTAGAGAACATCGTTTGAAAGACCAACAGTACCAACAGTTTCTTTTCTTTTTCTTCTTCTTCTCCTCCTCCTCCTCCTTCTTCTTCTTCTTCTTTCTTCTTCTTCCTTCTTCTTCTTTCTTCTTCTTCCTTCTTCTTCTTCCTCTTCTTCTTCTTCCTCCTCCTCCTCCTCTTCTTCTTCTTCTTCTTCTTTCTTCTTCTTCCTTCTTCTTCTTCCTCTTCTTCTTCTTCCTCCTCCTCCTCCTCCTCCTCCTCCTCTTCTTCTTCTTCTTCTTCTTCTTTTCTTTTTTTTTTTTTGTACTGAGGATTGAACCCAGGGCTTTCACCTTGGACTGGGAGTTTCTTGAGAACAGGAACAAAATCCTTTTCTCTTTCTATACCTTGTAACCAGTACACAGTGAATGCTAAGTAAACATTTCTTGAATGAATAAATACATAAACAAATGACTGATTTACAACTGAGAGAATGAGAAAATGAATGAAATACTGCATGAAAGAGTAAGAGGAGAGGGCGTCCAAAGATAAGGCTGAAGAAATATGTAGAAGCTATATTACTGAGCGCTTTAGAAGCCATTATAGGGAGCTTAGATTTAATCGTAAGGATAACAGGAATTCATTAAAGAGTTTTGATCAGGGGAGCAACAAAGATAGACTTGCATTTTAAAAACATTGTTCCGACTAGACTACTGTGAAGAATAGATTATAGGAAGGCAAAGATGAAATGTTTGATACGGTGTTGGACTAGACTAGCATGGGGACAGTAGAGGTGGAGTTGAATCTAATGGTTGAAGAGGAGGGGATTGACAAAAAAAAATCCCCAAAATGTTGTGTTTATTTGGGGGTTATGGGTGACTTCAGAAGAGTTTCCAATAAGTAACTGTGATGTTTACAGTGTGGTGAAGAATCAGCAAAAGGTGAGATAGTAGACAGCAAGTGTGGAGACTTCTCTCAAGCAGTTTGCCTGTTATAAGGAGGAGAGAGATGGGGCAGTCGCTAGAGAGCGATGGGGAGTTGAGGCAATGTTATTTTTAAATGCAAGAGACTTGAACATAATTAAAGATACAGGCAAGAGGAAGAGAGCTGGTAGGTCACGGTTCCTGAGGAGGTAATGGGGAATGAGACCCAGAACACCAGTGAAGAGATTAGTTGACAAAAAAAAATGACATCTCCTACACTGTGACAGGAGGGAAAGAGTGAGGAGAAAACAGTCAGTTTGTAGATACTTTGTGGCGAGGAGTTGAGGATATTGCTGTCTACTGTCTTCAATTTTCAGTGCAGTAGAAAGTGAGGGCATCTGATGAAGAGGGGAAGGAAGGAAGGCTGAGGATTGGGATTGGAGCAAAACTGCTCAAAGGACTTGAAAAACTGACCAGGGAAACAGATCGTCAGATAGCATAAAGTATCCAGTGGAGGTTGAAGAATGAAACTTTTTAGTGGCTCCTATTTGAACCATTATATGAGCTCAGGACTGATGTAGGGGACGTGGAGAGTTGTTTTCATTCTGGGTTGAGGCTGTGATAGAGAGATGGATGAAAAGGCCTATAAGATAATGAAATTATTGATTGAACAGTGGGAGAGTGGGAACATAGTATCCAGCGTATGGATAAGGGAACTGGTTTCAGGCAGAAAGAGAAATGTATCTTTCTCTGTAAAAGAGAAGAGTGGGGAAAGGTAGACGAACAATTAGAGGAGGTTGTAAGTTTAGTGTCAAAAATAAGGAGATCCTGTCTCAAGGCTTCTGTGTTATTTGTGCAGTAAGATGTGGAGTTATTTAGCAAGAGTGAAGGAAGAGGCAGTTAGAGGTTTTAGAGAGGAAAGATGGTTTGTACCAGCTTCTGGAGACACAAAACAACTACTGATGAGTATTAAGTGCTCAGTTGTGTTGGGAGGTAATGAAGTTGTGATTTTGCTCTTTTGTGAGTTTGGGTGATGTTCCCCAGTACTGATCCTCAGCGTAGGTGCAAAACAGGAAGCAGAGGGATATAATCATACACTGTTGTGGATATGAAAGGTGGGTACAAAGGAAGAATAATAAAAGCAAGTGAACTTTGAACAGAGGGAATGAGCAATAGTGAGACTGGATGCTGTTTTGCAGGACACCATCCTTGACCAAAGCTCAGGCCTCAAGCTTACCTGGCAGGATCTTGGCCAAGGTGAAGAGTGTAGAGTCATTGGCCACAAAGCAGGAGGAGAAGAGCAGGGCTGAATCCTTCTGGTGCAGTTCAGCTAGCTCCTGCTCAAGCTCTACATGAAACTTACTGGTACCTGAGATGTTGCGGGTACCACCAGCTCCAGCACCGTGACGCTGCAGAGTCTCCCTGGCCAGGAGAAAATAGAAGGGAAACAAGGAAAAGAAAAAACAAATCTTGTCAGGAACAGAGGAACTGAGTAGGTTGCCATTCCTTGACCGGGATCAATGTTCACTTAGTGATCTTATATGAACTGTGTCTTATGTGCACTTGGTCTGCTTAGAGGATACAATGAGGAAGATAGGAAGACATGGCTTTTCTTCCAGGGCTGGAGAGACACAAGGATGAAGAGAGAAGCTAAACTGAGCTTGAGCTATTTGAAAAACCTACAGGAGGTCACACACCATCTCTGGCAGTATTCATTCTACAGCTAAATTAAGAGTGCATGGAGAATGGGCCTTGCTTGGTCACTTATCCTTTTCCTCCATTGTACCAGACACCAAAGAGTTTAGAAAACATGATGTGTTGGCTGACTTGGTTAGAATGTGAAGAGTACATGTGCAGGAAGACCTTGGACAAAGGGGTTATAGTAGAACCCAGATTTCTACTACCAGATCTGGTTCTGGATCTTTTCTAGATTTATTCACACAGCTTATGGTCCAGACTCTGCTACTCACTGTGTGGCCTGCAAGACCCGAGAGTGCCGGCTCATGCCCAGGTAGTCATTGCTACACCAGACAGACACATCCTTTGAGGCCACAGATGCCTCAGGGAAGTGTTGGGCAAAGGGGTATGCGTCAGCCCAGCGGTTCACAGTCTTGAACACACGGTAGGTGTGGTCCTGTTTCTTCTCCATGATCTTGTTCCTGAAAAACTGGTCATAATCAAAAGCATGGTTTCCTGCAGAAGTAGAGATGGGGATGAAAAGAATTCATTTCAGTCTTCCTTTCTAGTCTATATTTGATCCATGTCGTTAATTTTGACTCTCCAGTTTTGTTTCCATACACTCATTTATTGCTTAGTCACTGACTTGCTGGGTCATATTAATTCTCCGCTACTTCATTCAACCGTTCTTTTGTTTACTCATTCATTTAGTGATCCATTCACACATTCACTCAGGCAGGCTTCCTACCTTTGTCAGAGCCTCATTCCCCTTCCCAGGGTTAGTGTGGAAACATCCTTACTGGAATTGCAACTTTCAGACTCAGTGGAAGGATTATCAACATATCTAGTTTCTAGTCATGTCTCTGTCACTTGCTGGTTGTGTGGCCTGAAACCAGTCATGAATCCTCTCTGTTTTAATGTCCTCATCTATAGAATAGGGCTATTAATACGTTCCTCACAGTACTGTGAGCATCTAATGACAAACAGCATGTAACACACCCAAATTAACAATTGGCACACATTAATAAAGTATTATTACTACTATGATAATAATAATAGTAATAAGTAGCTGGTAATTATACTATCATAGCCAATATTTAATAAATATTTAATACACATAAGACCATCTTACAGGAACTTTAAAAATATTATTTCATTTAGTACTCGCAAGAACCCTACATAAAAAGTTCTGTTAGTATCTCTATTTTTCAGATGAGGGAACTGAGGCACAAAGAGGTTAGTTAACTTGGCCTAGGTCATACAGTAAGTTTCTAGCAAGTAAATGAGTCATTAGATTAAAAAAAACTGAAAAGGTAATACTATATATATTCTTTGGGCATATTTATATGTCTGTAAAAACAATACACCAAACTGGGGGTATGCATAAAATGGGAAATAACCTAAATTGTATGTGGTTGATTAACTAAATGATGTTGTAGCCACACTACAGACACACTTCAACCATTGATAATTGTTGCACAGCTCTATGTTTCTGATATGGAACGAGGCCCAGGTCATATTGTTAAGTGAACAAGGCAGCATAAACAAACACCAGGTAAGATCATATTTTTGACGAAACATGTATATGGTGAGGAAAGTAGAAAGGGGTTCTGTGTGTGTGTGTGTGTTTGTGTGTGCATGCATGCACATGTATGTTTAGCCATAGAAATATATCTGGCAGAAAACATAACAAAAAAGTTATGATGGATGGTAGAACTCTGGGTAACTTAAATTTTCCTCTTCATATTTTCCTGTGTCTGTTGAAAAATATTTAAAAATGAATAATATTCTTTCTATGTTAGAAAAATTAAATAAATTCCATTATGAAAAATGAATATAAATACATACAAGAGAGATAAAAAGGCTCTAGGAAGGGTGAGAGTTTTTGAGGGAAAGAAGAAAAAGAAATAATGGGAGCAAGCCTAAAATATCTAATGAGGCCTTGTGATAACATGCTAGAAATGTTACACTTAAGTAAATGTACTTTTATTTTTTCTGCATGATAACCTGTTAAAGGTATTACAATCCCACTGAAGGGAAGTAACTTACTTGCCAAAATACACAGATGCAGCAAGTTCTGGCACTAAAATTTTAACTCAGACATTCTTTGATTTCAAAGTCCTTTCATTCCCTTTCCTCTCCTGTCTCAGACACCCTTTCAGCACTCCTTCCCTTTCCTGACCCTCTTTATTTCCACCTCAGCACACTCACCAACCATATTGTTCTGAATCAGATGTGTGAGCTTCCCCGAATTCTGTTCTGCATCTTGAGGACCGGAGAATGGCTTCCTTAGGCTGGTTGAGGCCAGGGAGTGTGGCGAGTCTGAGAAGGAGCATTGGATTCATTGGCATGAAGAGGGGGAGAATAAAAGAAAGCATATGTTGTCCTCTTTAGGCTCAA
>PVJO010026422.1:0-21143 GCA_004026905.1 Hystrix cristata
GTTATAAAGTGAGGCTACTCCATGCATTTGGCCCCTTGTGTATGCAGCCAGCTCCCTTTCTGTTTCTCTGACATAGTCAGGAGTCCTTCCCCAGGATGCTGGCACTATCCTCTTAGACCTCCAGAACTGTGAGCCAGATACTGTTTATAAAATACCCAGCTTCACATATTTTATTATAGTAACACAAAATAGACTAACACACCAGCCTTAGAGGATGGCCTGGAGTACAGCCCGTTTGTAAAAATAGAGATCCAGATGCTCCGGGGTGGGCTTTGGTCATGTTCCCAGTGGTCACCGCATACCAGGTACTTTCTGCCGCCGTTTGATTAGTACTGTGGGTTGGGATCACCCCTCCAGGGCCTCAGAGAGCTCAGTAGGGCAGTGGAGCCAGCCTCTGCTGAGATATTTCAGGACTGGAAAAGTAAGTGGATTACCTGAGGGCGCAAATGAGAGGAGGTCAGCCATGGCTGTGTCCTCTTAGCTGTGGTGTAGGGATGCTGTATGACTATAATTCCACCTTCCTACTTGGAGTGAGGCACTTATACCATTTGAACTTTATTTTCCTTTCCTCTAAAATGGGTAGAATTAGCTGTTTCATGGTTGTTACATGAGAATTAGATGATGAGGATGGCAATGATGATGTTGATAAATAATCAGTATGAAAGTAACTTATGATGGTGGGAACTTGGTAGAAGCTAATTTTTTTCTTAATGAAGAAATTTCTTCGTGCAAGCGAATTCTCTGTCTTTTGAAGCAGAGCTTTGGTCTCATCTTTCCTGCTCATCCCGCCTTCTCTAGTAGCTTTACTCACTACCTCCTGGGCACCAGAGACCAACCACTATGCCAAATGGAACCTCCATGGCTCATGTGTCTGCCCCAGTGGGCTACAGTGAAGAATTTACAGGCTTTCTGCTTTGCTCAGATGTTTGGTATTTAGGGTTATTTGTTAAACAGACAGTTTGCATTCTTCACCTACTATATACTTTAGGTACTCCGGAGCTTGTTATGGGTTAGGTCTAAAATGTCCCACCAGTCTCATGGATTCAGAGGTGGGGCTTTTAGAAGGTGATCGGATCGTGGGGGTGCTACACTCATCAGTGGATTCATCCACTGATGAGTGTATAGCTGAATGTACTGTTGGGAGGTGGTCTACTTGGAGGCAGGTTACTAAGTGTGACTTGGAAGTCCTGACTTGTCGCAAACTTGCCTCCCCTTTACCCTACCAAATTCCCCATCTCACAAGTGTTTACCAAGATGGCTGAATATACGGAAAGGTGGACATTCAGGCCTCTTCACGCTGTTGCTGAGAATCACAGAGGAACCCCTGACATCTGTGGTCCACTCAGCAAAAACCTGGCCACAGCACACCCTTGCTATCTTCACAAGAGGCTGTGAACTGGACCTCATCTTTCTTCTCTTCTGAGTGTTCCCAGCTCTGTTGCTTTCTTCTGGGCAGATAATGGTGCTCAGCATTGTATAGGTGCGTTATCTTCGCCAATTTATAGGCAGTTGTCCAAATTAAATGTCCCAGAATTCCTCTGACCTCCAGATACATAAGAGTTGCCACACCCATACATTTTAGTCCTTCATTATATTCAGTTTAGAACTTCCTGCTGGCTTCTGTTATCTTTCAGTTTATTTTATTGATTGACTCTTGCTTTTGTTTTGCTTTCTACTTTTTGCTTTTATTTTTAAGAGCATTCTTCCTGATTAGGCATAAATTCCCTAAAGGCACACATTGAACTTCTCACCGGTCTTCTGCAGAGCAGAACATAGGCCTAGGTACATAATAGCTGCTCAATAAAGGGTCCCGCAAGCCAATGGGATAAACAAAACCCTGTCTTTCTAATTCATCTTCCTCCAAGCTTACTCTGTGTAGGAGGTCAAGAATGTAGCATAGTAACCCAGAGCAGTGAGAGTTCAGGTAAACAGAAGGTAGGAAAGAAGCAGGAAGAAGACAAAAATGAAAAATCTGACAGACGCCCACCTGGCCCTCAGCTCCTGATGAAAAAGAAACCAGAGCCATCGATTCACTTCAATTGCTCTTGGACCTGAAGTGATTCCCTCCCCCAGGCCTGTAGGAAAATTCAATTAAAGGGTCCATCTGCGAGGCAGCAGCTGAAGAGGAATGACAGTGGGGAGGCCTGCATTTTCATAAAAAAGAGCCCTTCTCCTCCAGGTCCACCCCTCCCTGATGTGCCCCTCCCCGCTTACTTATTAGACCCAGCCCTTCCGTCTACACTGCAATTCCCCCAATTAGGCCAGCTCAGAGGCACAGCTTTCATCTGCTCCTTTCAAATGCATGCACATTAAGGACTCAGTACTTCCCACAGATGCGGACTGGCTGGGAGAGAGCAAGAAACCCGCAAAAACAGCACAGGGAGGCTGGGGACTGGAACCTCAGTAGATTCAGGGGCTTTGCTTGGCTGTGTGAGTGCTGCAGGCTGTCCAACTCAAAGACAAGACAGAAAATAATGATAATAAAAATCCCGACAGGCAATTTTTCTGAGTTTGAGTGAGAAGCGCAGAGAAAAGCAGAAGGGAAGGATTAAATGTGGTGACCTTCAAAATAAGCCTGCACCCTCCATGTGCACCATGCAGGGGACTGCTTTCCTGTTTCTCTGCTGTCTCTGAGTGATGATGGCGCTTGGTTGCTCTGGCCAAGGGGCCTGGAAGAAATCTGCCATCCCATAACTAAATGTTGCCCGCCAGTGTTTGCTGGAGCTGTTTTACAAGTGAAATATGGTGCTTCCAGAGGCTGAGTGTCTCTTCTCCCCTTCTTCTCTTCAAAATAAACAAAGCTCATGGCAGTGTCTGTGCATGAGACTGAAGTACTGTCCCCACCCCGCACCCCACAGTGTCCTGTGGTCCCCTCAAGGGATGCCTGGTTTACCTGAGGATGTCTCAGGCCTGCTTCCTTCTGCTCCCACAGGGCTATTTTTAATTAGAGAAGAAAGGGAAGAGGGTAGCTCATTGCCCCATCTGTCACCTCAAATGAGAGGAGCAGAATGTTCTTGGGATGTGAGTTGACTTAGTGATGCAGGCCCAGAGGAAGGCTGTGTACTTGGGTCCTAATACAGTATGGCTGGGGAGTCATATGTGTGTTTCACTGCTTTGGCTCCCGTAACAAAGTACCACAGACTGGGGGCTTCCGCTCATTTATTTTCTCATAGTTCCAGATGCTGAGAGACTGAGGTAAAGGAGTCAGTGGGGTCAGTTGCTTCCAAGGCCTCCCTCTTTGGCCGGCAGCTGACTGTCTTTCCCTTGTATCCTCACACGGTCCCTTTGTGTGTGTGTGTCTTACTCTCCCCTTCTTGTAAGGACATCTGACATACTGGGTTAGGGCTACCCTTGTGACCTTATTTTAACCTAACCTCTTCTTTAAAAACTGTATCTCCAAATAGTCATATTATATTCTGAGCTATGTGAATTTTGGGGATACAAAATTCAACTCATAACAATGTACCTAAAAATGGCTCATTATTGACCTGTGTAGTCAGTTTACCTCAGGAGTTTGGGCACTTTGAGGAGAAATCGACTTTACAAAAGACTTTCTTTGAAAAGACTTCAAGCTGGCATTAAGGTGCTCCTGTTATAGTTAGTGTAAAATGGAATTTGGGATGCTTTTATGACTATTATGTAAAATTGAACAGGAAAGATTCTTCTACATGAACACAGTTAATTTAATCAAGACGGAGAGAAAATCTCTTCCTGGCCTTGAAGTAATAAATGCACCCCATACACATACAAATGGAGGGACCTTGTCCCCCTTCTCAGGTTCATATCCGTTTGGACCCCATCAGCCCAGTCTCACGAGACCCCGCATCATTCTTCACGCGTGGTGTTGTCAGCATTCCCTTCCCCACCTTTGCACAGGCTGTTCCCTCTTCTCAAAAGGCCCTTTACCTTCTTAAAACCATGGAATATTCCAGATGGAAAGCAGAGGACAAATTAGCTTTACAAACACCCTCTGACTCCTCTCCTGTTAGAAGTGGTCTTGGGATAACCACAGCCACGGGGCACTGCTTCCCTGGCAGCTGTCCCCTCCCCTGTGCCCAGTCACAAATGGCCTGCTGGGAAGTGGTGCTACCAGAAAGATGCACAGTGCATGGCTTCCATGCATCTCCATGCAGAATGCTGTGCATGCTCTTGGCATAGTTCTTCTCAGTAGCCTACAGAAAATTCTCACTTTCCAGCTGCTTTTCAGTGCTGAAACCATACAAGCCTTTGATCAAAGTAAGCACGCCTGTCTGGTATAATTTCAATTAGAGGTCAGACTGGACATACACGCTTTCATTCTTCCATGATTGCCCATGCTGTAGTGTCTAGGGAACACCTGGCCCGTACTTCGACTTGAATGTCTTCTGTTTTGGGTGTGGGGCTTCCGATGACCATCAGCTTCACATCCTGCTCACCCTCCTCTTCCTGTATTCTCTGGCTTGACTCCTTCCAGAAGACAGGGCAGTAGAATGGCTAAAGATTTGGACTATCTTTCAGATTGGTTGTGTTCAAACTGGATTTTATCCTTTTGAATTGTAAGGCTTTATCCATTCCCTTTGCCTCCCTGGGCCTCTGTCACTTATGCGTAAAATGAGAATCATGAGAACCTCCTTTGTGTGAGGACCCAAAATAGGGCTTGAAAGAAAGCATACATATCATGAGTGCTAAGTGTTGGTAGTATTACCTTCTGAGGTCTCAAATGGCGTCAAGCCCTTTTGAATTTCAACAATTGTAATTGGGAATGTTTGGAGACAGCCTCTGGAAATAAGCAGGATTCAAGGATGTCTGAGGTCATATTCTATTAATCTGTCCACAAGAAAGAAGGCAGAAAATCTTCTCCCCAGGTAACAGCAGAAAGAAGATAGACTGCTCTGTGTTGAGGGAAGATCTAGAGTTTCAGGGCTAGCAGGGATCTTCACTGTGCTACCTGACACTTGGTTGGCCATTTGCAGAGTGGGTCACTTGGGGATCCTGCATGATTGCTGTACTAAGTGCTTTTGGGTCAAGGAAGGAAGGAAGGAAGGAAGGACGGGGTGAGGAGCAAGGAGTCATTGTGAGGTTGTCCGAATTATAGAGGACAAGGACCAGCGGGGAGAAGCATGACATCTGTCCCCTGCTGTATGCTTGAACTAGTTTGAGGACCTGATGAGGAGAGGGCATAGGAGCTGAAGGAGCCGTTTTCCTGCTTTTTGTTTGGGGCTTGGGAACAGCCAGAGGTTGGGAAGGAAACTCCCCACTTTTGCACAGATTCTACTACTGCTCTGGCCACTTGAAGATGATCAGCTACAAAGGTGTGAGGAAAGAGAGGCCTTGACAAGGAAATCAGTCACTTGATGATGGACACAGCTCTCTTGAGGACGGGGACAATCCTGCAAAAGATAAAGCCTTTTTGAGATAAAATCATGTAGACCCTGGAAGGTGGGAAGAGCAGACAAGCTGATTCTTGCAAGAGGAAATTTTGGGTAATAACCCTGTTAGGTCTGGCATTCCTGCATAAACCGCCCAGAGTTTTCAGTTAGCAAAATTTGCCATGACCCATTTTGAACCTAGAAGTTTTAAAATCCTTAGGGACACTGGATTGCATGTAGGGCTGCTACATGCAAAGGCTGCTCAAACCATACAGTATGTGTTTAAATACAAAAACAGTTAAAGACACCTTGCCCTTAATCCCCCTCAAACACTTCTCACTTTTTACACACTTATCCTGTCGTTCTTGCCACTTTCTGCAGAGGTTTGAAGGTCCTCTTTTGTGAGTGCCTTCGTGCCCCAAATTGGCATTTACCTTTCATGGTCATGTCAACTTCGGGGAAGAGCCAGAAGTCACATGGTGCCAGATCTGGTGAATAAGGTGGATGAGGACACACCCTAATATAATTGACAGAAATCGCTGTATACATTTTGAATTGATGCAGGATACTGAGGCAGCCATGACTTTGCAGCTAAAGATACTCGTGAAAGAAGACTTCCAGAAAGGCTTTGGAAAGTGGAAGAATGATGGGATACATGTGTTTGAAGAAAGGGGCAATATTTTGAGGGAGATTAGTAGCAATGTGTCTTTTATTATAAAATATTTTTTAAAAATTTTAAACATTCACCATAGATTTTGATCGTACTGCCTATTTCTGGTGAAATAATCTCTTTCCAATCTCCACATTAGGGCTATGTCCGGGATAAAAAGCCTATGATGACTGAGGATCCAGAATAAGAAGAAGGGAGCAAGGATTATTTGCTTTCTTCAGGACCCCCCCCAAAATAGGATTCACAATACTTTTTGTCTTCTTTATTTGTGACCCTGACAACAGTTATTCTGTTCTTTGCTGGTCCCCTCCTTGGAGACACTAATTAGTACAAAGATTATATTAACAGTAAGGAAGAGTGAATCTTACTGCTGTTTAGGACTGTTACTTTACATGGTCCCAAATAAGAAGTGGGTATCTTGTTCATTTACCTGCAGCATCTTGGGTTTTCTACAAAATGGCTTTAAAATGTAGTGAGTCGTCAAAATATACTAATATACTCCAAAACATGTTTGACCTATCATTTTGTAATCCTCTGTTCAATTGCCATTCACTAATTCCAGTCTTGGCTTTCAAATCATTCACCCAGGATACCAGAAACTGTGCTGAGCTGGTTTGTTTAACAAATACAGTAATTTATTTTGGTGGGTTTAAAATGAAATTTTTTTAAAAAGTCATTTCAAGACTACAGCAGAATATGAAACAACACAAGGAGAAAATGTAGAGAATACTATTGTTACTTGTGTGAAATGACATGTATAATGACATGTATGAAATTACAAAGATGAATGAAACAATGAAAAATGATATTGTTTGTTGGTGAGATAGTGTTAGCATAAATTATTTTTATTTTGGTATTGCAAGTGTTCAGTATACTTAGTTGTGCAATTAATTATGTTGAAGAGCACAGATCATAAAAAAGTACTCATCGGGTAAAATATCAACAGTCTGGGGTATGGTTTTGTAACTTATAGAATATTGCAATACTAAAAACTACAAAATCTATTCTCTTGGCTCTGCATTCATGAGAAACAAAGATCTGCTCGAAGTGAGTGTATTTTTCATCCATGGCTCATTTCTTCCTTTTCAAGCATATCACCTGCTAGTCCTCTTCATAAAAATCTCACTCTCAGGAATAAGTCTTGATCATCTTGCCACAATACCCAATTTTGGTGCCTTATTTTAGACAATAATTTCCCTCTTTTGATGAGGAATGCACTTGAGGATTATAGACACCCAGACTCTACCCCAGTCATCTAACTGGACAGTGCCTGACTGGTACTTACACTACTCTAATTGTGTTTTATGAATGGGACATCCCAAGTGCCTTGCCCTTCCTTTCCCCATCACTTGTGTCCCATCTATCTCTCTAGGTTGCTCAAAATGCACCTCCTCTCTGAGCACCCAAATATAACGGTGTGTATTTCCCAACTCCTCGAACTTACTCAACGTCTGCCTTGCCTCTATAGGGATGTTCAGAATATTTAACAGCCTGTATCTGACAATTACTGACCAGCCAGAATGGACAGGGCCATAACAGGAGGAGTTGTGAGGTCACCTGCAGTGCAAAGCTTTGGGGCCTCAGTTGCTGATACTGGGAGAGTTTGGGAGAAATCAGTAGTGGGGGTCCTCTAGAGACTTGAGGCTGCAAACAGGAAAGCATTTCAACAGTATAACAAGCTGTACAACTATAATTACTTAAACCAACATAAACTCTATTGATGTCATATTCTTTTAGGTCTGAGATCTCTCTAGATCTTTCCATTTAAACTGGGAATTCCTGGAAGTCCAAGATTATGTCTTATATTTCTTGATGTCCTTATGGGTCTATCCCAGAGGCATCCTTAGAGTAGGAGTTGTTCTTTGGTGCTGTGTGGTTCAGAGGATACAAGGGTGGGGACATTTGGTGATTCGAGATGAGCAGTACCCGTCTCTATAAATCAGAATTAATCACACTCTCAGACATGTCTTTTGGCAGCTATCCAGGGGCTGAGTAGTCCAAGATGGCCTCATGTCTGGTGAAGAGCCTAGGCTGTTGCCAGGGTGCGCTGGTTCTCTCCCATGTGGAGTCTGGTCTCAGATATTCTGGGTTTCTAATGTGGACTGGCAGTGCCCCAAGAGGAGCAAGAGCCAAGGCCGCAGCACTTGTCACGGTTTTCTTCATGTTACATTTGCTGATGTCTCATTGGCCAAAGAAAGTCCATGTCTGAGCCCACAGTCAGCTTGGGAGGAGATGCCACAGGGTGGGCTTCATGGAGACCACAAATATGGTGATCAGCCACAGACTACATGATCTCTAAGATCCATCCAGTTCCAACACAGTTTTTCCAGGACACAGGGTCTCAGCTTCAAATATTAAATTTAGAAACACATGTCTGGAATGTAAGCAGCCCACAGATTCCCCACTGTCACTAGGACCACAAAGTAGAGTTGATCATTTCCCTTGTGACATACAGCCCTTTCATATATAGTGACACTTAAAAAATTTTGCCCCTTTAAGACTGCACTATGCATTTGTTTTAGTTATATGTAATTTGTACAAAACCGTAGTTGGAGGAAAATAATTAAAGAATGGCATTTGAACCGCATTCTATTGTCTTTGTGCTTGATCGTGACTGAAGAGTGTATGTACATGTCATGTATATGGTGTGTGTTTAATAAATGTTTGCTAATCAATCTCTACCCAAAGTATTAATAAAATCATAGTGTATATCTTTTCATTCACGATAGCAGACTAAACGTGTGTATATGATATATATTAATATATTCATATTTATATATCCTCTCCAAAGAGCTAATATGTGTGCCCTCCAAAATTCCTCTGTTGAAACCTAAACTTCCAATGTAATGGCATTAGGAAGTGGGGCTTTTTGGTAGATAATTAGGTCACATGGGTAGAGCCCTCCTGGTCGGATTGATGGCCTTAGTATCGAAGAGGCCCCAGAGAGTGTCTCATCCTCTTTCTGCCATGTGAAGACCAAACTAGAAATTGGCAGTCCACAACCTAGAAGAGGGTCCTTCGCAGAACCTGTTTTAGAATTGGCAGGGTACAATTTCTCTGCCATCCTTGGTTCGTATAAGGTGCCCTTGAAAAATATGGTCAATATATAAATTTAAAAAGTGAATTACAGTAAAAGACACATTGCCATCAGTCCCTCTCAAAATGCTCCTCCTCTCTTCAGACATACTTGTCCCACTCTTCTTGACACCTTCTGAAACAGTTCTGGAAGTCCTCTTTTGTCTTTTTAGTTGCACGGGCTGCCTTTATGTCCTGAATAGATTCACAATCATTTTGACCTTGGAGAAGACCCAGAAGTCTCTTGGCGCCAGATCCGGTGGACAAGGTGGATGAGGACACACTGTAATGTTTTCATGAGCCCTCCATTCTGTTGAATGGCAGCATTCACCATAGTTTTGATCATACCTCGTAAAGACACTCGTGAAAGAGGACTTCCAGAACTGCTTCAGAAAGTGGTAAGAATGATGGGAGAATTGTGTTCAAAGTGAGGGGGAATGTTTTGAGAGGGACTAATAATGTATCTTTTACTGTAGTTAAATTAAAAAATTAATCTTCTACTGTATTTTTGGACCACATCTTGTAGATGACTACCTCCTTCTGTGTTCTCAAGTGGCTATTTCTCTATGCCTGAGCATCCTTAGTGTCTTTCTGTCTTTTTAAGGACACCAGTCAGATTGGATTAGGGTCCACCCCAATGGCCTCATTTTAATTTAATAACCTCTTTTAAGGGCCTTAGCTCCAAATAGAGTCATATTCTGTGGTACTAGGGGTCGTAGCTTCAGTATATGAATGCAACAGTCCACCCCACAACAAATGCAAAGGAGAAGCTTCCAGACTCACTTGGGAACTGACAGAGAAAGGATTTGTGCACTGGGTCAGAGTCAGCACCTGCCCTGGCAGCTCTGGCCCAATGCTGTAGGGTCACATGCACCCCAGCAAGTGGACGACAGCACACGAATACACAAACAAGACCTTGCCCATAGAGAGGACCCCGCCCACTGGCTGGCCTCCAGTTCACAGTCCTCTGCCACCAGCGCCCTAGTCGTAGTCACAGTGGAGAAAGCAGACTCAGATTTCCAGGCCCCACATGGACAGGGACTTGAGGGTTGAGCACTGTGCTCTCTGATGTGCTTACTAGTTGGACCTCAGAACTCACGAGAGATCCAAACAATGAAATGAGCAGATTGTTCTTATTGTCCACACTGGGCCATGCAGAGGGTTTCAGCAGGGTCAGACCTGGACTTAGTAAGTGAACAAATGAGAATTCAGTATAGATCTGGTACCTCCAAAGCCATGTGTTTCCCATGGTGGCCATGGAGACGGTGCTTCAAATATAAAATAATCATAGACTTTGTGATGCTTAATTTTATGAGTCAACTTGACTAGGTCACAGGGTGCCCAGGTATTTGGTTGTACTTATTTTGGGTATGTGTGTGTGTTTCTGGATGAGACTGACATTTAAATTGGTGGACTGAGTAACGTGGAGTGCTCTGCCCATCATGTGCGGGCCCGTCCAATCCACTGACAGCTTGAACAGTGCCAAGGGCTCGGAGGGGAGGGTTTGCTCTCTCCCTGCCTGGCTTTGAGTTGGGATGCTGGTTTCTCTCTTGCTATTCACCTTCCATAACCATGTGAGCCAGTTCCTTATCTTTCTACTCTTTTCTCTGTCCTCTTGGCTCTGTTTTCCACGAGAGGCCACACTAATGTAGACTCCCAGATGCTTTACAAATGCTTTTCCCACATGGCTTGATAAGTGACTCACAAATCTTCTTGTTAGCCCAACAAAAATCAATCAATAAGAAGTAATTTGATTAATTCTGATTTTTGTGTCAAATTGAAAAATAACAACATTGTATTTTGAAACTGTTCTCTGCCCAGATTTTTATGATTTAAAACTGGATTTTTCCTTGTAAAAGATGAGTGATGGAGCTTTTAAGCTCCTCTTTCAGTTCTTAACATTGAACTTGTTGGGCTGGTGTTTGCTGAATGACTATTGTGTGCCAGGCAGCGGTGCAAAGCCAATATGTGTTATAATACATGATGTTTACAAGCATCTCCTTAGCCAGCGCCTTTCTTGTGCCTGTTGGCATTGGGTGGAATCCAAGAGACCAGAGAAAAACCAGCACCTTTGCTGGGAACATACTCCAGTTTGTCAGGATTTTTTAAGTCCACAGAATATCTTTACAGGTGCAGGGCTGCATTCCAAAGAGGGCTGGACTGGTATGAACTTCTCGGGGTTTTATCAGTCCAACGTGTGGGCAACAGCAGCACACAATATACAAAGAATTCCAGCTGAGCTATCTCTCCAGGTCCCCCCTACCTTGTCACGAGGTCTGGAAAGCCACTGACTGCAGAAGACAACCCCAGAACAACCAGGACCCTTTGGGCGTCAGAGCCCCGAGGTGAATATTCAGCCTTAATCACACTTCTTGTTGCTAGCACTTACAAATGGAGTTGATGAATTTAACAAGAAACACATGTTTTCATTTAAATTACAATTAGCAATTACAGAGTTAAGTGTGCCCTAGATAGAATATATAATTGTTGTCGAGTTTGAGGCATAGCTACTTTACTGTTGCCATTCGCCTTTTATGTTTTGCTTTATGATTTTATAGCAAATTTATGTAGAAGCTGTGAGAGAAGTCCCAGTTAAATGAAGCTACTGGGTTGAAATCATTTGGCTTCTACAAAAAAATAAAAAAGGTCGCCACCCCACACCCACTGCAGATTCACTGGCTAGCAGGATTCTCTTTGTTTTAGAAAAAGAAGGAAGAGAAGAATTTTACCTACCCTCTTACCAATTTAAATTGGATAATTTGTTAATGAGGGCTGTGGCGTAAATTACAGACTTCTGAGCAGTGATAGGTTGGCCCTATCTATTTGGTATGATTTCATGAAAACTCAGAAAAAGAAATAGCCATCCATCTTCTCCACTGGTCTTTTGGAATGTTCCATAGTGAAATTAATATTCACCTCTTTTCAGTGGAGATTGACTTTTTTAAAAAGTACAAGGAAAGATGCCAATACATACTAGTTGGGGAACTGTCAAGTGCATTCCAGATGGTAGAGGGACCTGGCTAGTGAAATTGCAAGAGGGAAATCCACAGGGCTGAATGGCCATTTCACACCCATTTCTGATTCATGAAAGGTTTCTATAGTGAAGCAGGTTGGCAGTCATGATGAAGCTGTCTAGTGGAAAGTAATTCCTTGTGAGGAAATACCCCCCTTAAATAAAATAAATAAAATAAAATGAGATATGGTTTATGGCAGAATTACCCCTGGAACTGAGTGCAGTACGGATCATAGCCAAGGCAAGTAATTGCAGGTAGCATGGAGATCTACATATATAATTCCTTGGCACCATATAAGAACCACACAGTTTCTAAATTTTAGCACAACCAGACACAGGTGAAGGGAGATTGCTCCCCGGGGACATGTCAGAAATCTGAGACTTTTGGCAGTATTTGGTGTCTCTGGCAAAGGGGCAGACAGCCACATATCACTGTAGGCACTGAAGAGAATCATTGCTGGGTTTCTTTAAAGTGATACGAGTCCAGGGGGACAGAACGATCTGGGTTTTACAAAACAGCCAATATTTTATTTTAGTTTTTCTTGCAGCCACATGGACCCTGCAGCTCAACCCAAATGAATACTCTTTTTCTTGCTCGGAATGGTTCAACAAATGTCTCTCAGTCAAAATACCAGGGTGAAAAAAAAAAATAAGTTTCCCTGTCTATCATTGCAGGGGCAAAAAGGCTCACAGGACACAATTGTTGTAGTAGTGCACTGCTGCGCAGCAGAGGACAACTTCCTGGAGAAGACAGAAAGCTGGGTTCCACTTTCTCCACCCCTGTTGTTTTTCATCTCCTGGAATTGTTTGTCTTGAGCATCAGAGACAGAAAGTAAATTTTCCTCGACACACTGACAGCCCTCGTGGAACATCTGCATAACGATGGAATTTATTTTGTTCATTATGACTGCCGAGGATAGCAGAGGCTTTATTTCACTCCCACAGACTATTTCTGTTTTCATAAATTATCCAGCATGCTCCTCCTGTAAATGGCCAGCAGTCTTTGGAGAACTGGCAAATAATCTCCAAGTTGTCTCTGCTTCTTCATTTTGGTTATTTCTGTGTCATAAAAGTTATGACATATCAGACAGAAGAGGGATCAAGAAGGCGTCTAATAAATACTTTTCAACAAGCTGCAGACAAATCTAATAACAGAGCCACAGAAGCTTCAAAAGAAACCTCTAAATGTTCCCCTAACCTGGAGAGCTCAGGGTCGGGTGCACCTTTCTGTGGCATCCAGCACCTATTACTCCTCCAAGCATTTTGTTTTGTGTTTAGTGATGGAAACTTCATTTTGCCCAATTAGCAACTACTCAGCTCTGTGATGATCTCTGAATTCTTCACAATAGCTGTGTTTCCTTTGATTTTTTTGAAAATGTGAGGGATATGAATAGAAGAGTTCCATAAGTACAAAAACAAACAAGGACCACAAGCCTTCTGCACAAAAGCACAACCCACACAGGAGCTGGATCAGATGTTCCACATCAATCAAGGCCTCGCATACCATTTTCCTTCCCCCTCTTGCTCTCATTTATCTTTTTCTTAGCATTTGGCACAAAAAACATGGACCTGGAACTGGAGTTGTAATTTCAGTTGATCTACAGTTCGGGCTACACTCTGGAGGGCTTCCCAGTATTGTTTCACTGAAATATGCATCGTCCCCATGGAAGGGGAAGGTTTGTTGAAGAGAGAGCCGGCCTTCAGGGGCGGAGGAAGGGGTCATGTGGAATCTGAGCTTGGAAAACAGGCTCTGCCTCTCATTTACTTGAGAAGCCCGGGGAACAGAAGTGACATGGGGATACTCGGGGGAGACAGTCATCCACCTGATGAGGCCTGGGTGGTGCAAAATATCATGCTGCTCATTCCACTCCTGCACCCAATGACAGAATTCTCGAAGCTCTTCTGTTCTGAAAGACTTACTCTGTTATGGAAGTTTTCAGCCTGCTGGATGATTTGTTCTTAGGGTCTCAAGGTCCCAGGATGGGGTAGAAATGTATTGGGAGGGAAGGAAGGGAACATGAGGTTTGTTTCTTTGTCCACAAGGGTCCTCATCTTCATTGCTGTCCATCTACTGTGCCCATCAGCTGGGCAATGTCACGAGGCCACAGAGATCTTGACAGAGCTTTCCTGGGCCAGGAAGCAGAAAGGCCAGTCCTAGCAATCCAGCCAACAGCAATCCAGCCAAAGCCCCATGGAGTCCTGCCTCTTGCCCAGGAGTGAGTCTTCCTTTCTCTACCACCTTTGGTGTGACTTGTTCTCTCCCACGCCATTCCCATTCTTCTTGGTCTTCAGGATTAGTCCTGTCTGCCTATTTAACACAAGACGGACTCCTCTAGCTGAGTTCTACTTGCCAAGCAAAAATCTGGGTGTTGGTATCTAAAGACGGCTCTTAAAACACATAAAATCTACTAACTTTCTTGTGAGGCAAGGGAATTCAGAACTGAGAATCTCAAAGATTCAGAGATGTGTAAGTGAGGACAAGGGTAGGAGAGAGCAGAGTGTAGAAATAAGAGCAGGAAAATACTCATATTCCTTGCTGAAATTACAGAGGTAGAGACTAATAATAAGTTTTTCAAGTTCATCCTATTAAATCTTGTATGTATCAGATATTGTATTTGATGCTTTTATGTATTTCACACTGAATCCTCATAACTTTGTGAGGCAAATAGCATTTCCTTAGTATTACAGATTAGGGAATGGATGGAAGTTACATTCTTTTAATAAAGTGTATCATGCTGAGCACTTTAGATATCTTTTCATTAAGTTTTTCTAACCCTACAAGATGCGCGAGGAAATCGAGGTACCTGGCCTGTTTAGGATAATGCAAAATGTTTACAGTTATCAACTTGGTGAACTCCAGGATGAAAGACCCCTAAATATTGGGTTTGAAGATCAAGGCCACACCATAGTCCATCTAAGCAGTCAGCTCTAGGCTAAGTTACTCTAGATCTTATAACCTCCCTTTAGAAGAGTTTCTGGGTCAGTGATTTTAGGTCTTCCAGTGTGAGACTTGTGGGAGTTAGTTGGGAAAAAAAGAGAGAAAGAAGAGAGGGGGATTAACTTCACTGAGGGCCAGAAACAACAGTGCTTATTCATTAGATACAACCAGAAGGCAGATGAATGCTAAATGAAAAATTTTATTTTTAGTTCTCACTCTGGCTGCTGAACTACTCTCCTCTCCCCACGGTATAGCAATGATAGTGCTATTTTTTAAAAAGCTGCATAATTTTCTTTCATCATTGCTGAACACTGTTTGTCGAATGTCTACATGGACGTGCAGTTGCTGTGAAGTGTCATGATATCTGCTGATTGACGAATTCATAACACGTGCATGTAGCTGGGCCTCTGGGTGCCTGGGTACAGAGCTGCAAGTTTTGAAGGAATGAGTATTTAGCAATTTCTTTCCAGTGCACCAAGCTGAACCATCCGTCCCTGGCCAACCTGAAAGAAGGACAGAACAGAGCCGATGCCCCTCCACACTCAGCTCCCGCCCCTCATCCCTCTTCAGACCCAAAGCACTGAAACACTGGGCTATTTGTTTCCCCGAAACCACAGCGTGAACTTTTTCAGCAATGACAGCAGAACGTTTCCAAGTTCCCCAGTTCCCCCACCCCATCTCCTTCTCCAATTAATACCAAAGGTTTCAATTATCTTGGAAATCTGAGCTCTGGTATGTTATTAGAATCCTGTTTCAGAAAACACATTCCCAAGCCCCCAAGTCCTATGAAGACTTTCTGATTCTCCAGAAGCCACTGGAGTAAGACGGTTATGTGAGATGTGTCTCAGGAGGTGGTTTGTTTTTTCCCCTTTCATGGCAGACTTTCTCTAGTGGGAAGCAGGGCTCTGATGTGTTGCAGCCTTGGCTGCCCGGTGGGTAGGAAGTGAGAGGAACTGGCGATTTCCTTCTTGGTGTTTGACAGTGTGAACATCAGAGGACTTGATCCGTCTGTCAACTGACAACTTGCCTCTGACTGAAAGGTGTGCTACTCAGAGGACCATCTGTGACACCCTCCCTCTTTCTTTTTTCCTTCTTCTTATCCATAGTATAAATTCCTTAAAGAAAAGATCAGATACTTTATCTATTTTTAAGAAGAGTAATCAGTCTTCTGTATTTCCAGGTTCCATATCCACAGATTTAACCAACTGAGGACTGAAAATATTTGCAAAAATTTGTATCTGTAGTGAACACATGCAGATTCTTTTCTTGACATTATTCCCTAAACATGTAGTATAACTACTATTATGTAGTATTTACATTATGTATTAAAGTGATCTAGAGATGATTGAGAGCATGCAGAGGATATGTGTAGGTTATATGCAAATATTATGCCATTTTATTGGCATAATAAAAGAGACATGAGCATTTGCAGATTTTGGTATCTGCAGGGCTTTCTGGGACCAATCCCCAGAAGATACTGGGGTCTAAAGTACTCATTTGTCAAATACAGAACTTAAATATCAGCAGTAGGTTTGCTTAAATAGTCACAACTCAGCACTGGGCAAACATATTTTAGTTTATTTTTTTCCCAAATAGCTGTTACCAACTTTGCTTCTAAAGCCACATCCTTATAGGTATGTCAGGAAAAATGGAAAGTTTCCCAGTTAGGGTATAATTATCTCCATACAAATTTCACACTCATCCAGGAATTTACCAACTTTTTTTTTCTAACTAAATCAATCAGTTTGTTGGTGATTTTCCCATCAGTTCAAAAATAAACTCTCCGTGGTAGTAGTCAACCTCCAAGCTGGCCCCACAATCCTCACCTCCCAGTGTTTGTGCCCTTGCGTGATTCCCTTCCACACTGTATCAGAACTGTTCCTTGTGACACTAGAATATGGCAGCATTTATAGTGTATGACTTCTGAGGCTAAGCCACTTGAAACATTCCTGCTTCCACCTTGTTCTTTTGGGCCACTTTCCCTAGAGGAAGCCAGGGTCATGTCATGAAGAAACTCAAGCAGCCCAAAAAATTGAGTACTGACTTGGAAAATGCATTAAGTGAATGAGCATTCTTCATGGATGTGCATTCTTCATGATGGGTCCTCCAATGCCAGTCAAGCCTCCAGATAGTTGTCACCCCAGCCAGCAACTTGACTCTGCCCCATCAGATACCCCAAGCCAGAACCATCAGCTAAACCATTCTTAATTTCCTGACTTTTAGAAACTATGTGAGATAATAAATAGTTGTTTTAAGCCACTGAATGTTGGGATAATTTGTTACACGGCAACAGATAAACTAATGCATCATCAGAGCAATTTCTGCCTCTCCTCTCTCTTTTCATAATGAGGCCTGGGATACAGGACCAGGAGTGTATGTGACCTTGATGCTGAAAGAGAGGGGTCTCAGATATGTTCCGTACCCTTGGTATATTCTACTCTCTTTGGTGATCCAGGTAATTACGGATACTGGTTGAATCCGGCCTCTGTCCTGGTTTCTGTTGATGAGGCGTTTGTCAGTGGTATTTATGGGTTGTTCTCTTGGGTCAGGCAGGGTGGATGATTTTCTTCTTAGCCCTTTTCCTTTAGCTCCTTCCCTTTCCCTTCTTTTATCTTGGCTTCTTTTAACTTGTGCCTGACTCCTTCCTCTAGTCAGGTTGTCCCTCCTGGCTAATCATTGGCTTGGAAGTTCTGCCCTCTGTCCATTAAGGGCCTCTGGTCATTTTATTGGAGCTATAGCAACCTTTCTGGCACCGTGTCACTCCTTTTGCTGTCTTTCTTGTTCCCACAGAGCAAATGAGGCAAGAGATCAGGGCATGGTAGGCTTACTGGAAAACAGAATATAACCTGAGCTGGAAAGGAGGCTGAACAACAGGGTCGGCGAAGATTTCCACTATTTCTTCTGATACTTCTTTTCTGCCACATTTGTCTTATTCCTTAGGGCAGTGTTTTAGTTACATTCCTTGTAGCTAGAACAAACACCCAACACCTACAACTTAAAGGAGGACAAGGATTTTTTGTTTGGTTTTGTTTTGTTTTTGTGCTGAAGGTTACAGTCCATGGTCTACCAGCTCTAAGCAGAAACTGTATGGTAGAAAGGCCTGGATGGAAGAAAGCTGCTCTTATCATGGTGGCTGGGAAGCAGAAAGTGAATGGAGAATCAGGGAAGGAAGGTACATCCTACCAGGTCATGCCCTCAATGACCCACCCATCTCTTTTAACTAGGCCGCACCTCCTAACATCACATTTAGCTGTAGTGCCCCCATGATTCAATCACCATTCAAAGGCCCACCTATGGGTACATGAAGCTTTGAGGGGACATCCACATATAAGCCGTAATAGGAAGTAAGCCTTCCTGCTGGGAGTTCAAGGCAGCAGGAGCTTCTTTTATAATGGGAGAAACTTGCTGCAGTGTGGTGAGGAACAAGGTATGGAAGATGAAAATACAAGGATTTAGTATGTCCAGTTATTATTCTTTCTATCTATTAATTTTGATTGTACCATAAAATAAAATCCACTTCCCCCTCTGTAAACAATACATGCTACACATAGACACACACACACACACACACACACACACACACACACACACACTCACTTTGGGTCCAAAGGCAGACTGGTGCAGGGGACAGATGGAGCATCCTGTCTACCTGCACCCATAGTCGGGATGGCTGCATGTGGTGACCCTCAGTGAAGTTACCTCTTCTGTTCCATTTTACCCAGTGTGGCCTCAAGTATTGAGTCACAAACATCTTTTTAAGAAAGGAGACAGAGAAGGAAGGAGGGGGGAGGAGGAGGAGGAGGAAAAGGAGAAGGAGAAGAATTATACTTGTTCACATACCTTGTACTCTTTTTGTGTTTTCATGGTGTATTTCAGGAACTGGTTTTGTAAGGGCTCTGCTCACAAAAGTGGCCAGAAAAAGAGTTACCAGCTCTGAAGCAATCTTTTTGGATTCTAGGCTTCACCTTTTGAGTGACAATCTGTCTAGTCCAAACAGTTGTTCAGATGTCCTTCTAGATAAGGATCCAAATCAGCAACCCCTAGGATGAAACCAGCCCCATGATACGTTTCTCTGGAAGTTAGGGTAAAGTTTCAACTTGACTGCCTTTGGGATCCACCCTGGGGATTAGCAGAGCATGCTTCTAGGTGTGTCGGGGGGGGGGGGTCATGAAGGCATGGCCTTGAGCTCTATGTCTGGTCTCTTGCCTCTTCTCTCTGGCACGCTTCCCTAGCTCTGCTTCCCCACCACCATGAACTAAGCAGCTATTTTCCATCATGCTCTGCTGCCATGATGTCTCTCCTTGGAGCCGGCCTATCATGGACTGAAATTGAGCAAATTAAATATCAGTTCCTTTAAGTTGTGTGTGTTGGGTATTGTGTCTCAGCAGCAAGAAAGCTGACTAATACAATTTTGATTTCCTGGGGCAATATCATCTTGGGTTGTGTGCATTTGAAGACATGTAGGTAAGACAAGCATGCTCCAGCTCTCCAATGACAGGCTGATTGACTCCCTTGAGAGGCAACAATATGTAATAGGGGCTATAAGGAAGCGAGAGGAAGGAGAGAGTGGCCATTTTAACCTGGCAGGATCAAGAAAGAATTCATCTGGATATGATACTTGCTCTTGGAGTGAAGAGGCAGAGTTTTCCCAGAGGCAAGAGATGTGAGATTTCAGGAGACCCCAGTATCATGAGATTCAAATTAAACAATAACACAAGGAAGGGCAATTTTTTGTAGAGTCAAATATTTCAGGATGAGAAAGTAAAATATATCCTGAAGAAAATATCATTAGATTTATAATATAAAAAATGACCAGTAACCTTTGCTCGAACAGGCAGTTTCAGTGGAAAGCTGGAGTTGGGTCATGTGGTACCCCATGGCTGAAGATATGGAAATGAAGTATAGACTAATTTTCTATGGCTTTGGGTGTGAAGGGAAGGCTATAGCTAAGGAAAAATTGGCTGTTTTCTCGAAAACATGTTAAGCATGTTTGTAGGCTTTGGGAAGAAGCCAGTGGAGAGAGAAGAAGTCTAGGCACATATGTGCAGCAGGGCAGCCACCTGCATAGAAGTGGTGGGTGGGCAAATTAGACTAAGGGAGGGGTTTGCCGAGCAGCGTTTTTGGAGAAGGACATTACAGGCTTGTAAGGGCAGAATGGTTGGCGTCATGGACCTTAGATTCTACAGTGGTCAGGAAAGCAAGCTATGAAAAGAATATTGTTGTCTCTTGCCATATAAATTTTGAGGTCTATATATGGAAGCCCATTAACTGTCAGATGCACTTGAATCAAAATTTAAAAACCCATTCAGCTTTTTCTTGCCCATTGCTGTTGTTTAGAACTGATTGGAGCAAAATAAGAGATAATCCACTTCCAAGCTGTAAGAAATTCCTGAGTTTTCCTTGCCTTTTTTGAGTAATCAAAATATGGTCTTCTTAAGTCATAAATAACTTTATTTCTATTACCATAAGCTTCCTTAAAAGATGCTTTGTAGTTCACTGGGAGAATGCTAGGAATATTTTAGCCCATAAAAGATAGTGTTCATCCAGACATTCAACTTGAACTGAATTTATGGTTCCAAGTTCCTTGAGTTTCACCCACATGGGTGAGTGGATGAGGCCACACCAGCATCCTACTGACTGCAAAACCTCCAGGCTCCCCAGCAACTTGTGGGCAGCCATTGTAGTCTCTCACAAAGCTCTGTGAAAATGTTTTCTAGATTCCTCCCCCAGGATAACGTTCCCTGGAATTCTCATGACTCTAAAATCTGTGGGCTGCCTACAGGGTCAGGTATTCTTCTCAGTGCTGCTACAGCAGAAATAGGGAAGTGCTCCCTCCCTCACTCTGTCTGCCATGTCATAGACACTAAAGAAACGTCTCTGCTATGGTTTCACGTGGTTTTAATGTATCCCCTGAGGAGTCATGTGTTGGAAATTGTTCCTCAGTATGGTGATATGAGGGGTGGTGGAACTTTTAAGAGGTGGGGCCTACTGGGAGGTCCTTAGGTCATTAGGGATTCTGCCCTTGGAGAGAATCCATGTGGTTGTCATGGGACCCTGGTTGGTTCTTGTGATAGTTGTTCTAAAACAGCAATCCTGGCC